>JBCFXI010002676.1:7101-18751 GCA_038496175.1 Ampulex compressa | reverse complement strand
CTTCTTCGGTATCCTTATCTAACTTCAAACGTGTGATCTGTTGTTCCTCCGTGTCTTTCATACTCTTATCCTTGATAGTCCTCAAGTCAGCTGTTTCTGCAGTCTCTTGTAGCATCAAGAGTTAGCATGCAACTTTTCTTCGATTTTTTCCTTTTATTTTAGAACTTTCATACTCAGTTTTTCACAAATATCCTTTTGTATGTGAAATTTATATATCGATACAGAGTATAAGTTGTAGTATCTTCTAATATATGGAAGTCTATAAACAAAATCCGTCTGACTAAAGCTAATATTGGCACTTTTTTTTTCAAAGTTGGATTTACAGCGTGTATGACAGTGTTCGTAAGGACATTCGAGGTATTGAAAAAAGAAGCCAATACTTTGTTGACCCACTGCAATTCCACGCTACCAATGCCTTTTGCTTCGCGGCGATTCGCGTTTGCTAAGAGGAAGGGAGGGGGGGGGGGGACCGGAAGATCTTTCGTGACTCGACTTTAAAATTGCATTTGCAATGTAAATCGGCGTACCGACGTGTGTAGGACGCGCCTCGGGGATCGGGGATTCGAGGAGAAAGAAATGCCTTTGCTTTGACGAGCCAATTCGGCGGTGGCGAGAAAAAAAAAAGAACAGGAATTCATTCAAGCCACTCGAGTTTGGGAAGGATAGTAAACCGACGACCGCCCACCGAATTCCGGCATAAAATACATTATGCAATCCGCGAGACTGAAATCCATCGAGCGAATCCAACGTCCTTTATTTTCCCCTCCTCTTTTTTCTTTTCTTTTTTTTTCCATTTACTTATTCCATCTAATTTATGCACTCTTAACGGACGATGTACTGCTTCGTGGATTTATGCGACTCCGTCGTAACCCTGAGAGCGCTTTCGTTCATCGAATGGCGATTCCTGAATTCTCAGCTGGGTGTACGCATGGTCGTTGAAAAGCCGATCGAGAACCTCGGTCTCTGCGAACCGGCCGGCCTTGAATTTGTATTTGATGACTGACAGCCAGTGTGTGCGTGTGCGTTCCTGTAGGCGCCTGTTCGTGCATGCGCGCACGCCTGTGCGCACACGTACACGGACGACTGGCGATCGCGGCATGGAAATTTGCTTCTCACGATCGATGCGGATTAATCCTAGCGCTCGATGGACTTTAAATTACAAAACTGTAATTACCGCGGAACAAAGAACCCGGTGATTTAACGCACCGACAAGACTATTTACGTCCATAATGAGGAAAGTTTCTAATGAGTTCTGAAGCTCCTAATGTATCGTAAATACGCGCTGGCCGCGTGTGGCATTAAAATCGCGATGTATCATAGCGAAGGGCTCTGAGTAGGCTCGACGGTTAAGCGATACCATATGTCGGCATTCGGGTTCGCAAACTCGTTGCTACCCCCTTTTTTTTTTTACGACTTTTCGCTCTATCCCCAGGAAGTATAGAGCAAAATTCGGGGATGGAAGCGTTTTGGATTTGTTCGTATTTTATACATGAGAAACTAAGGGCGATGAGTAAGACGGAAATAATGTTCTAGATCTTAATGGAGTACGGGAAAGGTAATTACCGTTTGGCGGGGCCAGTCACCGGGTTTCGAATCTATTTAGTCGCGTTAATTAGTCCGTTGTTTAGCGTTCCATCCCAGATTTCGTGACATTGAATTTTCTCTACCACTTAGTAATTCATATTGAGCTCTTGATAACTTGGCGGTAGTTGCGACTCGCTACGGTTTTACATAGCGCGAGGTTGCATACAATCGGGTCGATCGTACCGCGAACTAAATGTCGTATGCTGGTTTCTTGGAATACACACCCTTGGCACACGTATGTCCCCCAGGTTACCAGAATTCCGTCTATAGTCACTAATAATTATCGCTATATAGAATAATATTTCAGGGATATTACTGGTTTTCCGTTGAACACAATTCTTCCGGGAAATACGGAGTAAAGTATTCCATGAAAAACACCGATACGCAGCTAAAATAGGAGAGAAATAATTGAAATTATTCAAACAAATAAATAGATAATAATTAATATAAGATGAGAATATGAATACAAAATGGTATATTATTTACTTCGTACTGTTCAAAATGAATGTATTTATACTTTTCGAATATTTTCTAAAGATCAAGTAAGCCATTAACCGTTGCTCCGATATATCTATATACGTCTATAAAAAAATAACGAAAGTATAGGAGAACGTATATATATATCCATTCAGTAATCAAGACACCATAAGAAGGTAATAACAAATTTTAGAAAATACCAGGCATCGATTTTGGAAATTTTTACGAAAAATATCACGAACGATTAATTATAATTATTTCGTTGCAGCATAATATATTAATCTATCGACACTTCTGCCCTGCCCTCCTTTTTTTAAAGGATATCTTTATTACACCTAAACCACTTTGCAAAATTTCCTGCAGCTTCAGCGTTACAGACAAACTTTCGTCCTCTTTTTAATGTCGCATTGCACGGCAATTCCTTTTTCGTCGACGGGAAAAAAAAATCATTGGAGGTCCGACGTCGAAAGGAAGGTCTGGATTTGTGGCGATATCGAAGATTCGTCAATGTTCCATGAAAATAACTCCCGCCGTTGTTATTCCCGGCGGTAGCTCGGCCCAGTCGGCCTGCTGAAAAATTCATGCGGGACGAACGAACCTATCGGTTGTTCTCGCCTTGAGCGCAAATTCGGCACGGTGGGGATGAAAATCTTAACGGCCGGCCAAAAATAACCCGCGTCATAACGAGCCTGTATTCCGAGCGTGGTGCGTTTAAAGTACGGATCCCTCTGTTAAAATTCCTGGAAGTATTTCCCGCGCGGTTGTAACAGCGGCCGAGCCACGTGCGTCACGGCTGACAAATGAATCTCGATCCCTCGTGACGCTCTGGGGGTTTTGTAATAGCGGCGTGACACGTCGAAATTAGGGTTACGTATCGTTGTGTTTCACGCGCGAAATCGAGGTTTGATTCGACCTCGTGTAAAAGTCTCTGGATTCTCTCGTTGAAAGCGTACGACAGAAACGTGCCGGTTTGGGAACTCGTTTGAAATACTGGAGGATTTTAATGTGTACATCAGGAATTCCTAACCTCTTTGCTCGCGATGTATTTAAGACAATTCGTGAATTTCTCTATTTGCTTATGGTGAAGCTAAATTTCAGTCGTCAGTACGACATCGCGAGTGTAAAAGTCAATAATGTTTGTCCGCATAGTGCGTGGTTCAAAAAATAATTATAATCAATAAAAAAGATTTAGGAACAAATGAAACTAGGAAATATAAAATGTAAGGTGATGAATTAAGCTATATCGTGAAATAAGACCGGCATTGACAGTGGAGGATTTTATTGCTCGATACGAAAGAGAAGTCGGAAACGCGAGAAACGTGTGTTTGAGAAACGTGCTGTGAACCTCTCATAAACTTCTGGATTCTTTCGTTCGAAACGTGCAACGCAAATGCTCTGCTTTGGGAACTCTCTTCAAGTAGTGGACGATTTCACTATGCGATACGAAAGATAAATAAAATATGAAAGAGCTATGTTTGAGAAAGGTGCGGTGTACGCGGTGAATGCTTCATAAGCCTCTGGGCTTCTCTCGTCCAAAACGTACATCGAAAACGGGGCGCTTTGGGAATGCGCTGGAAATAGTTGACGGCTACACTATTCGACGCGAAACATAAACCAAAAACACGGAAAACGGATGTTTGAGGAAGGTGTGACGCATGTGGCGAATCGAAGCTCGGATTTCCACGTGGAATATTGGAATTTGAATCGAGCGCGTCGTTTATGAATGTCTCGATGTTATTTCTCAAATTGCGGGGCCGGCGCTTTGAATTCTGCGTTAAACGAAGTGATGAGCGATCAAGGTATTTGATGCACGAAGTGATATCTACGAATAATATATAATATATCTATGGCGACGCGGTAGATCGATCTTCCATTAATAAGATAAATTGCCAAATTCCGTTTATCACATCCAAGTTTTTCAGACCTGCTGTAGCCATATACATGTTGTTCCAAAATTCAAGCAAGAATTAATTTTGATAGGGAACACAGGTTAGTATTTAAAAATTGTACATTTTTTATTGATTCATAAAATATACATAATACTTTATATTATGTATGAAATAGCATATCGGGTAAATGGCCTCTATGGCTGTCACGACACATCCGCACTCTTTCGTTAAAATTTTCCAATCTTGCGTGAATTACGGGACACCCCCTAGATGGAGCAAGATCAAGTGAACGAGAGACTAATATAACAAAAGGGGGTGAAAACTTGTTTCCTTTCGCGGTGAAACGCGTTAGGGTTCTGCTGTTAAGCGCAAACATTCTACAGAATCCCCCTTACGAGATTCCGCATTTTATTACGATCATGTCTCGGGCAATTATCCACTTCCTTCCATTTGCACGTTACGCACTTGTCGACGATTCATAGTAAATAAGCACTCCTGCGATACCCGTGGGCTCATTATGGCGGTCACAATTAGTATTATACGCATTTGAATCCAGCGCTCATTTTAAACCCCTCGCTAAGGCCTTCCTTTCTCACTCGAGCGATGTGTTTTCCAGTAATTAGTGTCGTAACAAGTTTCCACCGGAGTTCTCCGACCGAAAAACCTCCTGCATTATGTGTCGCGCGCGCGCATCGAGGACTTCAAAAAATCCTTTCGGCTCGAAGCGTGAAAGAATTATTATACGGCTCTCTCGTTCCCAGAAGTGCACGCGCATGCGCGCGCACATGCTGTTGAACCGCGAACGATTGTTTGCGAAAAACGTGTATGCAGGGGCTCGGAAAATGGAGAACTAATTATGAAGAGCGTACGAGTGCGCCCACGTATTCTGTTCGTTCCACCACGTTTATTTCTTTTTTATCCTTCAAGTGAGATATCGCCACTGGCACGATGTACGGTGTAATACCACTCAGGGAAGTTGATTAAAAATTTGATTAAAATATAAGTTTATTAAAACATATATATATTTTTTTTGTATATAAATTAATTTTTTATATAAAAAAATATATATACATATACCACGTACTACCCACACATTGTTATGTAATAATGCCCGTAATCTCATTTAATCCTGTTAGTAATTTCGAGAGGATTATTCTGCTCTTCGAAATCATGAATAAATATAAGGGGAGAATGAATTTTCCGAAGGTATACGAAAATCAATATATACCTGCGAAATAAATATGCAAAGGGATGTATCATTACGAGTCTCGAATCGCCCTTAAAACCTTTTCCTCTTTGCATCGACACGCGTATCGCAAATTCGACGTCACGACCAAAGAGGAAAACATTTCCCACGACTCACGAATATTCACGACGATCCCCCCCTCTTCTTTATCATGAGCGCGTTTTCCTCCAGGAAAAGCTCCGTAGACTTCCGGCAGAAATTTAGCCCCCGCTTTAGTTCGCTGTACCATAATAATCCGCGGCGCAATATTTATTTCGCGGTTAAAAGGATCGAGGCTTCATCGCTGGCGCGGCAAACCGTGGCGGCGCCTTTTTCGTTCGAGCCTTGGAGCGTGAGGCTTATTAAAAATCGAGAAAACCCGGATTATTGCCCTGATTTCGTTCGAGCGGTGGATAATTAACGAGATTAATAATTCACCCGCCGCGGGGGCGCCCCTCTGTGTTTTACGCTCGATTTTATCGTGGATTTTCCTCCCTGCTAGCATCGGCTAGGAGGCGCGCGAAACTAATTACAAGGTAACAGCGCCCGTTACGATGGCTCGCTACGTCATCATGCACTCGCGTTAACTTTCTGCTCGGCCCTGCCACTCCTCTACGATGTTTTGCATTGATTAATTTTCCACTGAATTTTGCGCATTTTTTTCTTTTTTTTTAATGGAAATTTTATAGCGTTACACAACCCTTTGTAATCATTAGACAAGTTTGAATCGAAACCAACTTTCCTCTTTTTTTTTTTTTTCCGAGGACTTCTACGTGAAGTGCAATCCGACGTGTGAGTTCGTGCCGCTCTTGACTATACCGTGCAGAGTTAAAATTCCAGCCGCTATCTCTTTTAATGAGGGACGCCTTTTATAAGGGAATTATCCGGTAACATCGGTGCGGATTTTCTTCGTTGCACCGCGAAAGCACGTTGGCAATGTGGCATCGGCCATTCGTCGCGTCTGGAAGGTACTTTAGTACTGCAGAGGGAAACCTACGCAGTATTATATAGGGTGTCTGAGAATTCAGGCAAGGACTAATTTTGATAGAAAACACAGGTTTATAATTATAAATTGTAAATTTTGTATTGATTCATAAGGTAGACAGTATAGGATTGTGAATAGAATAGTATATTCAGTAAATAGCCTCTATGGCTTTGCTGGCACGTACGCACTCTTTTGTTGAAATTTCCAAATTTCGCGCGAATTTTGAAACAGCCCAGGATTATTAACATGTACCACCACTATGAATTTCCTTGTATCTCGAAAATGCACGAACAACGTGACAACGACCTTTGGTCTGGAAGGTACTTCAGTACTGCACGGGGAAACCTGTTATACGAAAATTATCCGACAACACCAGTACCAATTACCTTCGTTGCATCGCGAAAACCTGGCGGCAGTGCGACATCATCAGCCATTGGCCCTGTCCAGGGGGCACGTTAGTGGTGCAGAGGGATAAAAATCGATCTGCCTCCCGGACACGTCGTCGAATTCGCCTCACGGCGAAAGACGCGATCGAGTTTCCGTCGACTGCCAATGGGGACAACACTTCCGCCCCCAATTACGCGCCAGGCGGTAATGAAACTGGCTTGTCCTCCTCCCGTCCCGTGTGTCGGCCTGAGAGCGCAAACGTTATTCTGGTAACCGATACAGCCCGTCGAATTCCTCCCGCTTCGCGTTGCCCTACTGGAAATTACCCCATTAACTCTCCTTTATGGGGCGATACTTTTTCATTCGATAAAATGCAAATGCAGAGCCCCCCGCCTCGCCACTTAGGATCCAATTATGAGCCTGGCCTCGGCGAAACTTATTCGTGCCTCGCAGTTTTACGCTCCCGCTTTGAATAACTCGATTTTAATTCATTGCCGGAATAATGGTGCCTTGGCGCTTTCCTTTTGTCCCTCGAGGAAACCAGTGCACGACGGACACCCGTTACACTCCGTCCCACCGCCTTGTACCGCTGCTTTCCGCTGTCCATCTAATTCCAAGTTGGCGGAGAAGAAGAGATCGACGTACCTTTGGATTGCTCGAGAGTTGACGATTGATTCGTCGCGGTTAATATATGGGTGTCAGGGAAAGAGGTGTACGGACAGCAGTGCCGAAGTTTATAAACACGGTGCAGTACTCAAAAGAGACAAACTGATACGTGGATGGTCCGATAAGTACTTAGCCTCACCGCCCGATGGCGCGATTATCGTAAGATAAATACACTGTCGTGTAATATATTCTAGTGGACAGCTAGTGTCAAAATTTCAGCCAAATCGGACTCGTAGTTTTGCCTTGGCCGGCTTTGAAAGCGGGCGTGTCCACGAATTTTAGGAAAATGGAGAAAGAGCGATTATCGTTCGGCGATTCGATTCTTATTTTTGGAAGGGAAATCGCGCGGCGAAATCAAAGAGCGCTTGGATGCCGTTTACGGTGATTCTTCTCCTTCGATGGCGATCCTCAAAAATTGGTTCAACGAGTTTCAACGTGAAAACGAGACCTCCGGAAAACATTTTTTTTTTTTCAGACGGGTTAAAGAAGTTGGAGCATCGCTGGGTCGAGTGTATCGAGCTAAAGGGAGACTATGTTGAGAAATAGATCGCCGCTTTTCCAATATTTTCGATTTTCTTCTGTAGGCTAAGTACTTATCGAACCACCCTCGTGGATCGCTGAATTATCGTTCCGTAGATGCGGAAGAATTTTGGCGCCAGCCTTCGAACTTCGAGGAACTTCAGTTCAGGACATTAAGTCGTTCGCCGACTTTCTTAACTCTTTCGCCAGTGAAGAATCGGAGGATGCTCGAATGGACGACGTGTCCTCCAATCCTCGAAAGTTCGGATGCGCCACGGGCCACTTTGAATTATCGTCTTACCGATTACGAGCTTCGCTGGGACGATATTTTCCACTCGCCCTCGTGCGCCATTCGTGGCATCTTGCCGCGTCGTTTTGGGAAAAGCAAGGCGGCCCAGAACCGGCTTCGTCGCGTTGGCTCGGCTCTGCGAGCAACAAGAGCATTTTCCTCGCTCGAGTATCGATCTCATCTCGAGTGCGATAAGCCCCAAGATTCTAGCCGTGTATTAAACCGCTGGCGATTATCGTTACGATGTCGCAGGAATGTCGTCGAGGGAGAAAAGGGAAATCGAGGAAAATTTCCGAGGGATAATCCAACCAGTTTTGTTTATTGGGTTGCCGCATGCATTCTTTTCCTAATAGGAGTTTGACCAAGGAGAGGAGAACATTTGTTATATTACCAGCATTTATAAGCTACAGCTTAAGAAAAATTATTTAGATCAGAAAATTAAAAAATTATTTATATATATAAGTAAAAAAAAATCATTTTTCAATTTTCTAATCTAAATAATTTTTTTTATATTGTATATTTTATTTTATATTTTATATAGGAAGAGAGAGAGAGGGCCTTACAAGAATTCCTCTTTTCTCGAATAATAATCCGTTAGAAGGAAAACCGTGCGAAATTATGCGTCAATCTATACGTCATAGTCGATCGTTCTTCGCCACTTGGTGTTTTTTTACCACCAAGTAATAGACACCTTCGAACCGGCCACGTTTAATAGTATACAATTCACGCGCGCACCGCTATAAATCAACCCGAATGAAGGATTTGTCATTCGGCCTCTTTTCCTTCTCAGGACCACGCTGACAAATCGAACTTCTCATACTGGCAACGCTTATTTACCAATGAAAAATACGCTCCGCGATTAAACGGTGGCTAAGAAAATTCGTTTAACGATATATCCGATCTGTCTTATGGTATCGTGGGCGAAGCAAGCCTCGTCCTCTCTCTTATTATCTCATTTCGCTACTGCATTCGCAGCAGCAATTTCATTCGCGCTTTCTACAAATATGAATCTCTTTCTCGATCGTAATTGCAACTCGTTTAATCCTCGATGACGGTTGTTCGCGTCGTTCTTCACCGACGCACTCGATTTTCCTGCTCCCGAAAAGGCGGCTTCGAGAAGGTTAAGAACCGCTGCTCGCGAACGAATGGCGCTCAGCGCGAATTTTGCGCGCAATTATTTGCAAATAGGAGGAGACAAATATTTGCCGGTGCTCGTATTGGAAACAACAGGGCTTCCGCGTGTAATTAAACGCGACACGCTCCCGGTATAGCTCGTCCAGATGTAGGCCCCAGATATTTAATTACGACAGGTGCATCAGGAGGGTATCGATCGAGCCCTCACGCACGGCAGTGCGAGGTATCGAATCACGATCACGCGCGTGGATGCATATATAATTAATGAAGTATTCCGCCAACGGAGCGGATCTCCTGCTCCCATATTAAACGAACCCCCTGTAAACGTCTCTCGCGGATCACCAAGATCTATCCACGGCTTAATCAGAGCTCGCGAGTAAGCCTGCAGCTCTAGGGGAAGAAGAAAATAGTGGATTTATGCGAATCCATTCGATCATCGACTGGGTCTTTGTAATTTATAAATAGAAGAGGAAACTTGTAATCGAAGAACTGAAAAAGTAACTCGATGTAATTAAAGGGCTTTTACTTATATATACACGAACGAACAAGGTCGTGTTTAAAGGCAAAGATATTCTGTTAGAAAAGTCAATGCGGAGACCAAGTTTGGTTTCCTGAAACGAGTAATCGCCCGGAGCGATAACTCTGCTTTTCTAACCTACAGCGCTATATGCTTTGGTAACGAGTTCGAGTCGGTGACTTAGTTTCGTGGACTCAAGGTTTAATTTCACTAAGCGACGTTCGCAATGGATTATTCCTTCGCGTCTCACAGCTCTTAGGCCGTAACGATGGCAGCTATCGTTGCACGTTGATCTTTTGATTTTTCAGGCGCATCCCAATGATTTAGAATAAACTCGAAGCGCGCTTGAAATAACGGTCAGAGAACACTTATCGGCTGTGCGTCCTTAAAATAAATAGCTCGCATCGTTGCTCTGGAATATAGATGTATCCAGCTATGTACGCCCGATAGCGGCTAATCAATTTTGCAACGCATTACAGTGCGCGTTATCGTTGTACCCTCCTCTTGTACGACAGCGCGAAATTCCATTTTCGCCAATTTTACGCTTCCACGCTTATAAAAGCGATTGCCAACGAGGCACCTCTGCGACAGATATTCAATCGCGTCATTGGCCGCGCGGATGTCAAAAAGTCTGCCTGGAAATAACGGAATGATCGGGCCGATTTTGGGGAAGGACCAAAAATTACTTTTCGCCTGTACGAGCTATTCGTGATTTATGGACTCGGCGCCTTTGTACTTCGACCGGCTAATTGCGCGCCGAGCAATGTGTCAAAGAGCGGACGATGAAGTAAACGAGAAAATTGTATTGGATGATTCCTTGACCTCGAGACGTATTATATAACAATTGTGGTGAATAATGTCGTAAATGGTAATGATGTAAAGCGAAGTAATGCTCGTGTATATCGTTAAATATTTCTAAAACCTAGAATCACCTTTATGACTGTGTAATGATTTTGAACTGAAAGACGATTCATGTCTTTCTGTTTAAATGCGTTTAAATAAATTTAAAATCAGGTCCTGTTTCTTTTTTTTTTGGCGGAATTCTTGCTTAAAGGTGCAACCATCTGCGAATATCTCCAAGCACATGATTTCCTACGAGATATCGGATGAGCTTTCGAAGGCTAAATTTGAAATGAAAGATGAGCACACATTCAGTGCACACATCGGTTAACTCCACTTTTTGAAAAATCTTACATTTAAGCGTCAAAGCACTCGGTATAGTCGTAACTTTTTATATTTATAATAACTTTCCCGAATAATAAAGATTAACACCGTTAAACGACAAAATTTTTTTGGCCATTGAATAATAAGTAATTTATTTCAGAAGCCATTTTGATCTCTTTTTTTTGGCTATTCTTATTAATTTTATATGCCGTCAGATAAAAGCTATATCCGTATTTATGCATTCTACATTATATATTTAAACTTGTATTATAACAGGAATTTTAAAATACAATATACATTATTTCATCGCATTTCTCAACTTTTAGTTTCATGGAGTTAATCGATGTGTGCACTGAACGGTTCAGATATTGCCTTTCGTGGACTTGTTTTATTACTTTGAAAAAGTCTATGTATCTAAAGTGCAATGTGCGCGGGATGTATGAAAATATATAAACTGTCACAGGACTATTATCGCGGTGGTTTAACAGCGTTTAATAACACCTTCGAGCATCCTGCAAGTGTGAATAAATTCATGTTTACTTCTAATCCCCTTAGAGATCGGTGATTATTTCCGATCGCTAATTAGAGATAAGGATCGCCAAGCTCCCGTGGTAATCGGCTTAATAATTCAGAGACGCCTCCTCCACGCATGAGTTTTCGCGTAAACGACCCCTTGCATTAATCATCTTATGGATTAAATCTGTCAGTCCCCACCTACGGAAGAAAATCGTAATTACAGTGCGATCGCGGCTTGCATGATTTTCTCACGAGTGGCGCCTGCAAAACGCAGCGTACTTCAAGAAAGCTATTATAC
>JBCFXI010002675.1:0-18769 GCA_038496175.1 Ampulex compressa | reverse complement strand
AGCTCTCAAGACATATAATGGTTATGCGGCTTAAGTGTGAAGTTGGTTTCGAAAAAACGTAATTAAGTCCTCTGACGGGAAAAAACGAAATTACTTTCCGAACAACCCAATATATTGAAGTTAAAATCCGCTACTAAAGCTAAGTCGCCATTGTGGCCAATGGGAATTTTCAGAAAAGAGGCACCAGCCGTCGATTCTGTTAGGAAGGTGAAAATTCGTGGTGCGTGGTTCGATCTCGAGCGTCGAGGATTCCTGTATTAGATTTTCAGCGGTGCTCGACGACTTCCTCTTTCTCACGTTGGCCAGCACACTTTCGACGACACGGTGAGAACACGGTTTGTGAGTACGGCCGCGTGTGCGGTTGGCCGTGGAGGGTCCGGGGACTTTTGTTTGTATGCATTCCACGCGTGACGGTACGTGACGTAATCGGCAGGACACGCGTGCAGAACGGTGCCATTATTCGCGAACAATGAGACAGGCCGCGGAGGACGTGCTGCTCAAAAGTGGCCCTGTCACGATCCCCGACTCCTGGATCTGGACTCCTAATTAATCCAGAAAGTCAGATTTTTGTTCGCCAAATTAACCGCATTAATTTTGGCGAGCGGCTTGCGAAGAATGGGGGGAAATCGCGCGTTTGCGCCGGCTCGATCTTTTTACGGGGGCTCTTTGAGCGACGATTAGAGTAACGAAGTGGCGGCAATTAAATTAATACGGTGCGTACTTTTTGTAATTACGCGCCTCGGATTTAATGGCGCGAGCTTTTGATACAACCGCGGAGGAGTTGCGCGTTGTGCGCAGCAAATTTCGGGGGAGCAGGGATTTGGGGGACGTTAGGGAGATGGGCGAAGTTGCTCATTTTTGTTCCCCGAGAGACCTACTTCTTTTTTGCGTTAAGCTTGTAAAAGTCACCTGTTGAGGAAGGGAAGGTTTACGTGTACAGCTCTCGATATTATAATATATTTATCGCAGAATTGTATCTTGGTGAAATCGCTCCATCGAAGTTGCCAATGGCGAGTGAAAACAGTCTTCTAATCGTATTCTGTAGAATTCAACATCAAAACCACATCGATCAGTAAAACCACCCTAAATATTTAAGCACGTTCTATATACAGGGTGAGGCATTTATAACATCGTAGCCATTTCATTCAATAACGAAGGGGGAGTTCAAAAATTTGTTTATACCAAATTTGCAGTATTCATAAGGGGACATAAGACAGTGAACTTAACTCCTCCTTAAAATACCACTCTCTATGTTATTTCAAAAATTTTTCAATTTCCCCTTTGTTTTGGAGCAAAATGCCCACGACACTATAAATACCTCACCCTGCATATACAAAAAAAGGAAGAAAACAAAAAGGAAACCTGCAAAACTCAATACCACAATTCGTGCAACGCAGCCAAATGATCGAAATTAAAGAAGAAGAAATACACCTTCATATACATCTCCGACATTTTCCTAGCAAATCACTCAAATGAAAGAAAAAGAAATACACCTTCGTATACACATTTCCGACATTTTCCTAACAAATCGCGGACAATTCACGCTACATTACTCAATTACAATCCCAACGCTTCGCCAGTTCCACCGTCGAAAGAGCAGCAAAGTATCCGCCGCCCCCTCGATTCGCGGCCGATTCATAGCAGCCGCTAAACGCTCGGTGGGGTCAATCCTCGCCTGGTCCCTTCGCGCCCAGTCAATCGAGCCTTTCAGGACGATGAATTTCCTCTCGATGGGGGATTTCCCCCAAGTGCAACGGCACGCTGACCCAGATACGTCCTCCATCAAGCCTCCCAGCGGCTTCTTCCCGGGGAGGACGAGGCCGATTTGCCACTTCCGCGCCACGATTTCGCGCAATTACGGCGAAATCCGCGTTGGAGGACGCCCAATGGGGGGAGTGTCCCGATGGAAGCGAGCTGGATATTGGAGCCAGCTCCGATTCTCGAAGATATGAGACTCCTACCTGCTGCTCCCTTGAAGAAGTATGTCAAATCGTGACTGCGCCAGACGTGTGTAGGGTCCCCTTCGACCGGTGGCTGGCTTTCGACTGCCCTGGACCGATCATCCGGCACTTGCCAAGGGGTAACGATAATCGCGGCTTTATATAATCCCCCGCGGCGGGTCAGAGGCGCTTACTCGAGCCGAGGACCTGGCAAGAGCGAGCTCTGGTATTCTGGAAAGGTGTGAAAAGGGGCGCTGGTGGGAAGGAGAGGGAAAATATGGGACGAGGTGTCTTAACGCGTTGAACGCCCAGTGTGAATCGCTGGAGCCTCCTCCGGAGACCAAGTCGGAGACTCTGAGTTGAAAAAGGGATTCTCGACTGCGTCTATTATGAGGTTTTTTCTGGGTTCTCGTTGATTTTTATCCGAGCAAGTATTCGTTTGTTGGATGTTTCGTGTCGTTTGAGCAGGACCTGGTCACCTCTTGGTTCAATTATTATGTTCTTTAAATTAAAAGTGTTTTAATTTAATATAATATTATAGAAAGTTAAATATAGTTTTAATTTGATGGTTTAAGCGTATTTTATATATTATTATTTTACTTAGCGTTTGTTTATTTTAGAGGTTATCGTTGCTTTATATTGTGTGTACTCGTTGTAATCGTGTTAGACGTGAAACTACTGTAAATTACCTTCGAAATCCTGTTTTAATTGGACGGGGAAGAGTGTCATCAGTTTACGGATAACGGGGCCTCCGCGGAAACATAGCCGTTACACATATATGAGTGACGTGGCGCTCAACGTGTTAATAGTTTGACCGTGGTGGTTCAGTATTGGAGTTGTTCTCGACTCACACTGACGTTTTATTAATACACATTTCACGGGTCATGCTACCAAAATAGATTCTCGTCCATGTAAAATGTATCAACGATACGTCGCTCTCGAATTACGTACAGTTTTCCCTTGTACGCATACCATATAGTAACATCGTCATTGATAAAAAAAACATTCTTGCAAGTTTTACGAAAAGAGATGATATTACCCCAAATATCAATTTCAGCCATTTCAAAATGACAACTCTTTCAAGACTCCACATTCCATATTAACTCTGCCCGATTAATTCGCAAGACCAACCAAGTATTCCTCGCTAAAACCTTACATCCCCAAATCACACGATCCAGATCTAAATGCAAACCAATCCACCGCGCGATCAGATATCACTGTATAATAGAGAAATCATGGAAAAGCGGAAACTCAAAGCAGCACAACGATGACAGCAAAACCTCAACACTCCAACGATACGAACCAATAGTATTCGCGTTATTCTTCTCAAAACATGTTGCTAACCACAGTCGTTTAAAGCTGGCAAATAGTATCTTCCTCCTCGTTCCACCCAGAAACGATCAGCGCTTTAGATTAACGATAACGGTTAAAAGTAGCCGCGATCGATATCTCGAACACGATGCGCGTCGATTAAGGCCCCTGGCCAGCTCCATTCTCCCCAATGATGGCGCATCGACCGTAGCAGCGCGCTCTTCAGAGACGAGACTCGGGCATTGGTCATATTCCAAGCGTAATTCGCGAGCGTGAGCGTTTTCTGCGTTTTTCCTCGGATCGAGGAAGAAGCGCGAATCCCCCCGGAAGAGGAGCTCGAATATGGCGCCATAAGGCGGACGAGGATCGTCCGTCTCGTTTTCTGAGGCCGTCTTACGTTACGGCTGTCCCGAGGCACGTCATATCGGTAGCACGTACCCGGTACTAAAAGCGAGCGTTCAGGTTCAGAGGCTCGGAGATAGTTGAGTACCGGTCACGCGTCGGGTTTTGCGCCTCGAAAAATGGTATCAGCTCGAAAACAAAGGCGCGCGGCCGCTCCGTGAAGGACGTGTGCGCGCGGAATGGCGGAAAAGCCCTAAGTGGTTACGCTCGGGGATTGTTGTGTATCCGGGTTTGCGACCTCTTCTGGCACCGCGATTCCTCAGGGCTCGAATCGAGGGGGCCTCTGGGAATACGTGCGATATGCGCAATTATGCCTTGCTTTCCAGCCGCCGATATTCCCCCTTGGAAATTTCTGGGCTCTTAAAATCGTTACTTATCTCATAGCTAACCAGTTTCCTCCTACTGCCAACGACTCTCTCCGGCCTGCCGTTTATGTCTCAATTTACTCGCGGCCGCTGGTAATGATACATGCTCAACGAGAACTTCCGTGGGGTAAACGTTGTCCCTAAGTAGACGAAGATCTTACTATCGTGAGGATGTTTGGGATTTTATGCGCCTCTTTTCCGCTCGTGGGTTTGTGTGCTTGTGGCTTTGAGAGAATTTTGTGGCACCTGCCTGGGGATGATTCGATGGTTTATCGTGCTCGTGGAATTTTTGGGGAATTGCAGGCTTGTATATAGAGCTGTAATATAGGAGATATTAATGGAGTTAAGAGATTAATGGAGAATTAATAGAGCTATAATAGAGGAGATAAATGGCCAGAGAAAGGGTGGTGAGACTATTTGGAATGGTTTCTGTAAGGCTTCTGTGTTACAAGATGCTTGCTTGTTGAAAGTGCTGCGTTGCTGTGAACAAAGGCACCGAAAAGTTTACGTGTAAATTTTGCTTCTGGTTATTAATTTGAATTTTGTTGATCCAATCAGGAAATAGGATTCTAGCAATCGCAACTGAAAGTTAGATACTTATGGAAGGGAAGAATAAAACTATTTTAAAATTGGATGTGACTAATTTAAATTAACAGTAAAGAATAACTGCAGTACAAAGACTTAAGAATTTATAATAAATTTAGTAATATCGCGCAATAGTAGCGAAGATACATCAGGTAATCAACAACGTAATATTATTATCATTAAATACTTTCCATTACGTTTCTAATATTAAATTTTTAAATCGTGGATACAGATACAATAATCATCTCCCACAAAACTGCAACAAAACCCAAAATCGATTACCCTCATCGCATATTTAATCAAATCCAATCACTAGTACGAATTTATTCTAACTTTATTATCAATTCATCATTTTAATCAACAACTACATAATTAAATCACACCACACAAACAAAATAGTATAATCACAATCAACAATTCATAACATTCCAAACTCCGATAGCGATCCCTATCATATCGTACCCTGTCTCTCACAATAGACATCCAAACGTCGCTCTCATTTCTCCATAAAAACAGTCCCCACCATCTTTCTCAACTAGACTTCAAATCAAATCGACATTATAGCGCGAGAACAATAATCCTCGACCACTACCCCATACCACACTAACCAAAAGAACAACAACAACCATCGTTTCATAATCAACAACACAAACCCCGAGATACCAAGCTTCCAAAGCAAACCGAAGAGCCACGTTGAAAAAAAATATAGTACAAAGACCATAACACAAATCATCTCCCAGCCAAAAAGCAAAATCCTCGAAATCCCACAATAAGCGGAGCAACGAAGCCACCTTCAGGATCGAGGCGCGAATTCCCATCCCACCAATTCTAATCCCAAGCCCCGAGCGGCCAGTACGAATCTTACCCACGAGCGGGCCCAACGACGAGAGTTTACACCTTCGTGAAGCAATCCCCGTGATCGCGCAAATCGGTGCCTCTCCTTCGTCGGATCAAACCCGAGGCGACCGTCCGGCTCGGTCGTTCGAAATGGACGAGCGCGGGTCCAGGATGGCTAGGCTGGAGGTGGAGGAGGGGGAGGAGAGGCCGTGGCGTGACACGTCGTGATCGGTAGAAAGAATCTCGTTCTGCAACCCGGAAACGCCGTGACTAACAACTCGGTATCACGAAGGTGGAAGGAAAGGCCCGGACCCTTCGGGGTGGATATCTCCTCCGAGGTCCAGAAGGGTCATCAACCATCGGCCGTCATGGCGGCTGGGACCGAGCATTATTATGACCAGATCTAATTGAAACTCTACGGCCTGCCTCGGCTCGCCTCGGTTCCGTTCGAAGGAGCCCAGGACACCTCGCGGCTGCTGCGCTCCTCCGAGGCGCTAAAAGGGAGAGAGGATATATTCGTTAATAAATCTCTGCCCATCGAGGGGCCCTTAATGGGACTTTGGGTGGTTCCTCGGGGCTCTTGGTTCGATCGTTACGCTTTTCTAAGTGATCCCCGGGTTTTTTGGGGGGCTGTTGTTGTAGTGGATTGTAGGTGGTTGACGCTGTAAGAGACTTGGTTTTTTTTTTTTTTTTTTTTGAAGAAAAGCGAATGAGAACGTTGAATTAAAGAATGTTGGGGTTTATTGGTGTATATGGCGTCGCTCTTCGCGGACTTGATTGCGAGATACTGGGCATAGGTGGCTGGTGGGAAGTGTCATAGCGACCGGTTTATCGGAGTCGTGCGCGACTCGATTTTTGCGTATTTTCTTGTATATAGCGGCGAGGACTTGGTTATGATGTAGGTATTGTGAGTTTGTGGTATTTATATTGCGATGGCTAGTTTGTCGATTGGTTTTTCTGCCTGTGCGAACTACCGAAACAAAAGGATGTCGAGTGTTGAATCGAATTTTACTTTTGGAAAGAAATAAAAATGTTTATAGCCGCTATCAGGAATACTTGTCTGAGCTATGAGAATATTTAGAGAATTATAGATAATATTTAGACTGAGCTATGTGAACGAATAGGCAAACAATTTCTTAAAGAAAAATTCCCTTAAAAAAAAGTTACATTATAGTCATGGTTTTTACAGACATCATTACAAATTATGTTCTTCTTTTAATACTTTGACCGCCACGGTATTCATGCGTGGACATATTTGAGTATGTATATCGCGCAGAGTAGAAATTTGATCGAGTTGGGGAGGAAAGACGAAAACTAATCTCGATATTTATATTTCTGTCGAACACGCTTTTTTCAAGTGCCAATAATACCGTAATTTACTAGTTGTGCGATGTGAAAGCGATAACATCGACGTCGATAGAGCACGATTTTCGTGTCATATTGCATCACCGTGGAAATGAATGTCACAATATTCATACCCGTGCACGTATTAACGTTTACGTACTTCAATAAGTATTACAAGGTTTGCGTATTAACACGCTGACTGCCAACTGCGAGATAACTCGCAGTTTGTTTACTTGCCATATTTGTGCAGCTACGCTGGAGTTCGTAGTGTAGCGTGCGCTCATATTTGATTTATTACTAATGAATTTAGGCGCATATCCAGGTAGAAGTCAATTTACAAGTAGAATTCAATTGGCTTTTTACACCGGAATTCTGAAAGGAACCGTGGCAGTCGACATGTTAAATTAATTGGGCTTGTAAACTATCGTCAATACTTGTCAGGAAGTTATTTCTAACATTGATCGATACTTGTCTCCATACGTATTTTGGTACTTGTGCAAAAACAATATTTTGATGATCAAGTTTGATGATTTTCACAAATGCCAAGGGACATTGTCACGTGACTCATTTACGCGTCGGTTGCCTTGAAAGCTGTTGGGTAATTCATTCGCGTGCAGCGCGTGGAAAAAATGTAAATTACTGTGTCATATATAATCGATCATTTACAGGATGCAAATAATACGTGTGGTGACGTAGTGAATTGAAACATGTCTGCCTTTTTTATGCGGTACACCTGTCACTGCGTAAACCCTGCAGTTTAAAATGAACTTTTTATTTCTTAAAAGTATTTTTCCACGCTTTTGTCTTAATTATTATTTAATTATACTTTTGTCTTAATTATATTTATGTCTTATAATTATATCTTAATATGAGTCCACGTATATTGGTGCATATAATCAATTAATACCAATGCTCGTAACTGTTTATTTAAGATATTTCCCTTAAATAGATACCGCCACAGTATATACATATCGATATGCATCGAAACCAATCGTGTATCGGGTACTCTGGCCAAGATTTTCGCGTTCCAAGCCATTGTGCCACAGCGAGATGAAGCGCAAGATGTAAATACAACCAGTATACACATCGCGATGCATATAATAAATTTATACGCATGGTTGCCACTGTTTGGTTGTCGTTTTTTAGAAGCTTGCAACTGTTCGGTTGGTTATTTTTTACAAAAATCGTTGTATTTCGTAGTCAGCCATTTTTTCAAATTTTCCATGATTCTACCGCAGAGCGTGAATCATTCTATCGATCTATTCACATCTCCTCTTAACACCCTTTATTTTTATGGATATACGTGGTATACATAAATATATCTCGAAAGTGGCTGGTAGGTTTAGTGTTAAATACACCACAAAACAGTATACATAATACATATCGATATGCATCAGAACGAATCGTGTATCAGAGACTTAGCCCAAGATTTTCGCCTTCCAAAAATCATTCCATCGATCCATTCACATCTCCCCTTAATACCCTTTCTCTTTAAGGATATACGCGATATACGTAAATATATCTCGAAAGTGGCTGGTAGGTTTAGTGTTAAATACACCACAAAACAGTATACATAATACATATCCATATGCATCAGAACGAATCGTGTATCAGAGACTTAGCCCAAGATTTTCGCCTACCAAGAATCATTCTACGATCCATTCACATCTCCTCTTAATACCCTTTCTCTTTAAGGATATACGCGATATACGTAAATATATCTCGAAAGTGGCTGGTAGGTTTACTGTTAAATACACCACAAAACAATATGTAAATATCGATATGCATCGAAACGAATCGTGTATCACTGGGCCAAGATTTTCGCCTTCCAAACTACCGTGGCATAGCGAGACGAAGTGCAAGATGTACATACGGTCGATGTACACTTCGATCGCCTACGTCGTGGAAAAGTGCGTCCCTTTGGGACGGCTGGACCCGACGTATCGTCCAGAGGAAGATCCCATCGGACGTAATGGGCTCCTCCGCGTGGTTACTAAGAAAAACCTTGTGCCGAGATCCGATTTGACAGGTACTGTCATCTCGGATTCCGTGGAACTGTCGGCCCCGATCCCTCGCGCTCCGCTGAGCTAAAAGGCCAAAGAACGCCCGACAAGAACCTCCTCCCCCCTCCCTTCTTTTTTTCCTCCCTTTCGCCGATCCGATTTAGTCCTCGACCCCGCGTATCGATGCCCACAGGATAAGAAAGCGCATCGAGGGGCTTGTCGCGCAGTAAGATGAACAGCAAATCCCCTTTCTTCTTTCTCTTCGTGAAACGAGGATTCTGAAAAAAAAAGTAACGGGAGTTTTTACGTCTCAGTCGAATTTTCATGTTTTTGGAAGGAATTCGATGTGCATTATCGTGGTAGAAAGAATAGCGGGAGTTTTCGCGTTTTTGGAATGAATTCGAAGTGCATTATAGTGGCGCAAGCGTCATGGTTTGTTTCACCAGAAATCCAGACGTTTTATTTATAAGAGAATCACGAGGAGTAATATTTAACATTTCTGAAAGATCGCTGCACTTTATTCCATTGCTGTAGCAAGATTTAATGGGAACTATGTGGTGCGTTTTTTTAAGGAAACGTATAATCCTTGATAGTACCAAAACACACGTTACCTTTTCGACAGCCGGATCAAACATCAAACGTGGCTAACGATGTACAAATAATTCTAAAACACGCTTACCAACACAAGGACGAAAAAATCGTGCGGATCGAACCAGTACCCGCGAAAATACAAAATTCCCGTTACTCTTTGAACACGCCTCGTGCATCGTGTATTTTTTATTGCACTCGCGCCTCGACAACTTGACAAATGGTCGCGACACCGACAAATTTGGTAGAAACTTTTTCCAATGTTTCTACTAACGATGAGGGGCATTTCGAATATGCAAACCAAGTCGTTACCCATCGCGATATATCGGGAGCATTTGGCATCGGACTTTCGCGATAGCATCGCTTTCAATATCGCCAAAGTCACGATTCAGAATCTCGATGCGGCGAGCAGATTTCAAGTCACAGCAACGGCACGGCCATCGCGCGGGACATTTCTCTCGAACATATGACGCGACACGTGTACTTTCCCAGGCAAAATTCGGTCAGAGCTGACCGCGTCAGCGCTTTTCCTCCGTCAGCGCTGAAATCCCGAGTCAAGTGGGCCAGGATCTCGAGGACGGTTGTACGGACTCAACATAGCGGCGCCAGATTGGCCCGATGTCACTGATAAAGCGCGGAGGCAAAGGGACCCGGGACTCGAGGCGGAAAATTTCGAATCGCCTTCGAGTGAAATGCGGGAAATAGTGAGCAAAAGGCCCCAAAGTTCGGCGCTTAAGCGATACGTCACCGAATTTCGAGGACACGGCGGGCCGTGCGACGGTTTAATAATACGGACCAGCAACCCTTAACTCCGGCTGGCTCTCTTCCTCCCGTTCTTTCCTGCGTCTCTCTCGCCCTCCGTAGGATCAATAGTCTGGACCAGAGCAGGGCCGTCCGCGAAGGGCGCGCGGGGGCCCAGCGCGTCGCCTGGAAGCCGCGAGCCCTTCGGATTCCTTTTTCAATCATACGCGCTCTCCCCGTGAAGCGGAAAGGTGTAAGTGGATAAAAGGACCCGGCGTGATCCTCGCGTCGAGGAAAATACGAACGCGCTGCGCAGCAGGGACGAGATGCCCGTGCTTAACAAACCGAAGGCTGCCGCTGGGTCACGAGTTATCGCGCTTTTGGAGCTCGCTGTAAATTGCATACCAACTCGGCTCGGCGGGTTTTAAAGTAATTTCCTCTGCTCCTAGTGTGGGAACGTAATTCTTACAGTGGTCAAAGCGCCGTTTGAAAAGCACTACTCTACGATATTTTTGCGCACGCGATATCGAGGTATCGTTGAGTCTGTATATAAGAGCTCGAGGATTGAAATTATCGATAAAAGAGTATTGGTGGATGTATTGAAGTGCGAGTTTCGAAGAATTCTAGGACTTCTTCGCTATATGGCAAAACTGCTTGACGTATGCGTTTGTACTGTTCTATGACATTCCTTTCGAAGCGTAGTGTACGACAGTATTTGACGAATGTGCTTCTCTTTGGAGAATTGACTTGGTCTTGCAATGCACTTTAGTCAGTTTGAGTTGACGGGCAAATATTTCTTGTGCCAGAAAGCTGTATAAAAGAAACTGTACTGTAATGCCGGCTTTATTTTAGTTACATACTTTATATTTATATTTTATTATGTGCCTAGCTCGTTTTAAATCGAGGTTCTCGCTTGATTCAGAAAGGTGGTCATTCGCGAGGCACGCAATGTTGACCGTAATTTCCCACAAAATCCGCGTCGATGCGTTAATGCAACAAATTCATGATACGGGATCGAGTTTATTGCTTTCTCCGTGTCGGTCGCCCATTCGATTCGATCCAATTAATGCCACTGCACCACAACTCGCTGCCAATTCGGATGGAAACTCAGATTGCCCCTCGTGCCAGGCGGATATTTTTAAACGACAGCATCTTTATCCACTGCTCGATATTCCACCTCGAAGCCAACGTGGTATCCGCGAGGTCGATCGAATTTTCATCCGCACCTTGTAACACATATTCCCAGTTTCGCGTTCATCTACGTCTTGATAAATGCGCTTATCACTAATTCCATTGGAAGGCGCCGTATCTGCTTGCATCGTTTAATTACCTAATGCACGTGTGCACGACATATTCCATAATAAGAGGATTTTATCTTCCATTATGAGACAAAAGCGGTTCTCATGTTTTCCAGAGCAGTATTTAACGCGGTAAACCTCGAGGACTCCTTTTATTTGCTAACCCCGTCTTTTCGTAACTAGTATTTTAATTGTCACTTTAAAAACGATGATGAAATTCTTTTGTTAGAAGGTAAGATTTAAATCTGCATAATCCATGGTAGCTTCGAATCAAGACTACGTTACTGTGTTCTATCCTAAGTGAGCTATTTTTTTGTTTTAAATTCGAAAATGATTGAAAAGCGAAGGATCACTCCTCGATCGCTAAGCGATTTATCGACGATGCATAACCGCTTTTTTGTTCAAGCCTATCTTAATGTAGAAAAAAATATTAATTATACAAGATCAACAATTTCAATGAACCCGAATAAAATTGAGCCCAAACAAAAAGCAGAAAGTCAAATCAACGCAGTGCAATAAGAACTTCGAGAAGAGTATCATAAAAAAATAGTTTTAAACGATAAACACAAAATCGAAGGCGCATGTTTTAAAGGAAAAAAAACAAGAGAATCCGCGATAAACTAACATAACTGCAGAGTGGATAAGTGGAAATAAACTTCAAATTTAAGCAGGTCTCATTAAATGGGCGCGCGAACTTTTATTTCAAATTTACATCATTATATATGCATGAAATTAAAATATCTTATTTTCTATACGTTATTAGAAACACTCTCTAGCGTCACGCTTTCGTAAGTCTTTTGCACTCTCGCATTCGTGTACACGTGTATCGTATCGATAGCGTTGATCCAGACACACGATGAAAATTCCCCGATCGAGGGCCGGCATTTTTACTAACGACTTCTCTTGCTGCCAGCGACGATATATCGCGTTGTTCGATGCTGGGAGGGTTAAACGACGTAAACAGGAGTGAAAGCACGTCGAGCGGGAGCCGTCTGGCGACCGCAAGGGGGTTGAACGATATCTGGCCGGGCCGATCGCCGCGAGAGAGCACCGACGCGCCAGGACGACCGTTAATTAGTACAGAAACGGGCTACTTCGTTAAACGTAATTACATTAACCGTGCCGTGCGTGGCGATATAACGCTCGATATAACGCACACGTTCAACGACGGTTTATTCACGGACGCTCGCGTGGCTTCGTGTCGCGACTTCGCTCGCCTAGGAGCGCGGCCACTTAGGCGAGCACTACCCCGTATTAGCAGATTGCGGACGGATCACGAGGATACTCGTGTTTTATGTTCAACAGCTCGTGGCCAATCACAGGAATTATCGTGTTTTATGTTCCAGAACCTGTGACCAATCCTAAGGACTATCGTGTTTTCTGTTCTAGAGTTCGTGGCCAATCGCAAGAATTGTGTTTTCTACTGCAAAGCTTGTGGCCAATCACAAGAGTCGTGTTTTCTGTTCTAGAGTTTGTGGCCAATCGCGAGGGTTCTCGTATTTGCGTTGATGGTATTTGGAGCTGGCTACTAGATGAAGCGCGAAATAATTAAATGAATGATTTAATTTCTAGAAGTAATACTTGCAGTATAAAGATTAATGACATCGACTAAATTGCCATTGCTCGAAGGATTGGCTCCAAAATGTCTTCCACAAAATTGATTTAGTGGAACAAAAGTGGGCCTCCGCTCTCACATTATTCCATATTTCCTTTCAGAACGCCATATGGGCATTGAATCTGCGGAGTAAATAGGTGATATGGATTCGAAATTGAGCGAGCGATCGATATTACCGCAACGGGTGGTGCATAAAAGTTTCACAGCCTCATGTTTAAATTGCGTCTGTTACTCCACATTAAATTCTCAAGTCGGCGCGCGGCATAATTTGCTACAATGTTCCCTTCACACTTAAAAACGGCCATTAGCAAGGCACACACTCTGGACTCAAAGAAGAAAAAAAACCATCGTTCGAGCGCACTACAGAAATCAAAAACTCGTGAAAATGATAATCTTTAAAATCCGCAACGTGACCATACGCCGCTTCTCTTTACCATTCCACTTTCAATGTTAATATTCAATTCTTCTCTATAATACACGCACTCGGCTTATTCGTACCCCTGGTACAGGATACGAGCAGCGAAAATATAACCGCGAATTTTTTTCATCACGCCCGGACCTCATCGCGCGTGAATAAAAAAAATAAAGGAGGCATATTTTATTCATAAACCGCGACGTGGAAATTTTTGCGCCCGAAAGGGAAATTTCGAGTGCACCGCAAAAGTAAATGTAACGTCGTTTATAAATAATGCATGCCCATTACATATTTTGTAGGTGAAAAGCAGGCCGCTGCAAAGCGCGGTAATCCTCGCGAATCAAAGGGCTGGCGAAATGCGATGCGAACCGCGATATTGATTTTGGCTACATCGATTTAACCGGCCTCCCCATTTGTTTATTCACTCTGCGCCGGCTTAATTGTTCTTTACGTAAGAAGGCGCCGCTCGGCGGGACGTCGAATTACGAAGGTGATTATAACACGCGGTGCGCCTTATTAAAGCGCGCGATAATTGCGAGCCTCGCGTTTACGGCGCTTAACCCCAGGACTACATTGCGCAAACCCACCGAACCTGATCTTAAATCTGGAACATTGTCCCGCGTTTCTTTCGAGTTACGTCCCCGATTTTTATCCTCGCCATTTGCGAGCCACGATTTGTATTTTTTCGCACGGACTTCGCTCGGGGATTTTCTATCCACGAAAGAATAAAAATAATTCTGAATACGGAGTCAAGAGTGAAATTTGGTGTACTGCAGTTTGTGTATGATTGTCTGGATTTATGCAGCTCGGCATATTGTATAATTTGGTTTAGATAAGGCACCGCGATTAAGGGGAGTTATTTAATTATAGTGAAAATGTGTAGAATTTTATGCGCGATGAAAACTTTTACTTTCCAAGACGACGAATTTTTTTGCTGGATTTAGGTGATATAGCTGTTATAAAGTTGATCTTGGAGATTAATTTAGAGGTATTTTTTATTCGAGAGATTATTGTGAAAGATTTAGATCGTATTATTGTTTATCTTAAAAATTCTAAATAACTTCTACAATGTGCTTCGTTTACCGTGTATTTTTAACTCTTTTGAAGACTTCTTTTGTACGTTCTTTGCATCCCAGGCCTTTCTACTTTCGAAGATCTATTATACAAAATCCAGTTTTGGAATTTGGATGAAAGATAATTACGCGAGCAACTCTCACCTTACAATACTAGTCGCATGGTGATACTTGGCATTGCTTAATACCCGCAATTTCTTGAATTGCAAAAGTTATACAGAAAAAAGATAAATTGGAAGAAAGTTTTAATACCAAAAAATCGTGTTTTCGAGTAATCTCAGAAGGCCAACCAAAAAAAGCAAACATCTTATTCTTTCGTGAAAGTAAAACGACCGATTAATGAACTCTTAACGCATTGTCCACTACCGACACAAATCTACGCAATTTCAAAAGCAGTACTTAGTCATTGATCAAAGTACAAAAATTACTAACTGAAAGTTAGTCATTGCCGTTAGTCACGATCTCTAAGTCACTTAATATCTACCGCGAGTTACGTGTATTCTTTCACTTCCTTCCTCCATCTTCCCTTTTAAACCTCAGACTGTAAGCGTAACATCATCAACCATTACTTTCCATTTTCCTTTTCATTACAATACCTAAATCCAGCGCCATTCAGCTACAAATTCTTCGCAATTATACGTGTCAGCAAAAAAACTTTCTCACGCCAAAACTTCAAAAATCCTGGAACTCCTCTTTCAGAATCGTCCATCTTTTAAATCACACTATAATCAGCTGTATCGCCTTCTTATATTTATTCATCGACCTCCTCACGGTTACCCGAGGCTCTTTCAAGGTCGCAGCTAAGGCTCGTCCTGCCGCGAACAAATGGGGCTTCGCGTAAAAAAATATTTCGATTGATTTGCGGCCACGTTTCACGGTCGATGCTTTCGTCGAATCGCGATAAAAAGGCGGTTCGACGATGCTTCTTTTTTACTCTTTTTCTTTTTCTTTTTTCTCGCAGTCGGCCAAAGGCGATCTCCTTCGCAACGCCTTGGTGAGCCCTGCGGTTTCTTGCCTCTGATCCCCTTATACAAGAATTAACGGGCCGATATTATGTTTCTGCTTCATTAGGTATTCCGGGTACGTCATTCACGTCAGCGCGAGGGATTATGATGTTGATAATTTGACGCACATTTGTCCTCGCCTGTCTGCCCCTCGATTATTCCCGCCCGCTGTGCAGTTCGAGATCGCCAAGCGGCCCGAGGAAGGCTCGATTTGGAGCGATCGGAAAAATAGTCGAGCGCAGAAGAACTCTGGACGTAATAACGCAGATTTGCGTCTCGCGATCGACCACAGCTTCTTACGCATTTCGGTTTCGCGCGGGACAAAAAGATTCCATCCGGAGGCACGTGAACGCGTTTGCGCATGGTTTCCGCGGTATGTACCGCGTATTTCGATGCAATATCCTCCTAAAAAGCCCGAGGCTCTCAACCTACTCGAGGTTGTAAAACAATTCACGGACACATGTAAGCGCCCTGTCTTCGACTCTTTATAGCTCGCGTCCTCAACTCTCGCATTCCAGCGTTTCAACGCCACTTTAATATCGTATGGTGTTACGAGATGGATGAAGAATTTATTGGTGGTATTTAAAATGTATTGTTTTGTAACGAAGTTAGCGTCCTTATCGGTGATGATCAATTTAAGATAAGGTATGTAGATTCTTTTTTAAGCTGCTTCGAGTAATATATTATGAAATGCTGTGTCTCGATGGTGATTTATGATCCAAGCGTTGTTATATCGAGACACACAAAAATGGTGGTTTATAAGGATGCATATAATGAAACGTGAGAGACAATTATATAAAAAAGTACCGTATAGAAAAAAAAGTTCGACTCTCAGTCGCTCCTTTTTATTTTGACGCGAAATAGACTTCTACTCTATCGAAAACCTGTATTCCTTAATCCTAGAGCCAACAGCCTAGACATATTCTAGACATATTCAGGACATCGTATATTAAAAAGAAAAAAAGAGAGAAAAGGGAAGAAAGCCACAACAAAATCCTGTCGAATATCAGAAAATACACTTTCCAACACCTGCACAATCCTTCTAAAAAAAACACCAGACATTTCTACCTCTCACTTCCAAAACGATGAAAAATTGTCCAGAACGCTGCACAGTACTCCCCAATCTCCCATACCCACCACTCTCAATACTCGAGCATCTTCATTTCTCAATACACGAGCGACTCAAAACTCCAAAAGAGGACCACGAGCAACTCAAATGTCATTCTCCATTAATGTTCCTCGCCTCAAATCTCCCAGAGTTCGGTCCGTTGCTCTTCTCGACTCCCCGCTCGGCGAGCCTAAGACCCTCCTCAGACCGACTTAATGCGCCCTCCCAATCCGCGGGCTGCCTCCGCCGCGCAGAGGGGCTCTCGGATCGTTAACAAACGCCGATGTTATTTCCACGCTATTCCCGGTGGAAACTCCGGTTCGCGGCCCGCTTATGTGGGGCGTCGTCCCCGTGGCTCTCGACGCGTCGTCCGGGGACAATCGGCCGCGGTAAGATATCGCTTCGTTATATCCGACAGGACGTGCCGCATTGTGGCACCGGCATTCGTGTTCCATTAAAGCCGGTGCTAAATGACAGCCAGGGAGGGCCGAGTCTCGCGACTGGACAAGCACTGTGCTCTCTCTTCCCCTATCTCTGCACCCTTCTCTCTCTTTCTCTCGATCTCCATGTCTCTCTCTCTCTCTCTCTCTCTTTCTCAGTCTCTTCCTCCATGTCGTCCTCCGTCTCCGTCTCTCTCGCTGGGGACGTGTGTGCGAACGTGGGTGCCCCGGGGATCCGCAGTGCGGATGCTTACCCGTGTCGCCCATCCTCTGTCTTGGATCCGTGAGGAAACAACGGTCCACCAGGATTTAACCCCCCCTGACGCTTTCTCAGGCGGACCGCACGCTGGATGGAACCCTCGTCCACTTTGGATGTCTCCATTATGGACACTCGTCGTGCGTTTGTTATTCTGTGGATAGTGTGATGGATTTCTTGGAAACGCGCTTGGAATTTTTTTTTTTTTTGGATTATTGGAATGAGTTAATTATTGGAGGGATGTATTTGGTTTTAATTGTTCACTTTGGATGTCTCCATTGTGGACACTCGTCGGGCGTTTGTTATTCTGAGGATAGAGTTATGGGTGCTGAGTTTGTGATTTCTTGGAAAGACGCTTGGAATTTTTTTTATTAGCTTATTAGAATGAGTTAATTATTGGAGGGATGTATTTGGTTTTACTTCCGAATTTTTTAAAGCACATTTTCGAGACACTTTTTTTATTAGTTCATTGAAATACGTAAGCCATTAAAACAGATCTATTTACTATTGCTCCTTGTAATGGTTTCCTCTTCATAAATATTTATAGAACATTTAGATATATATGTAAAAATAAGAAGTCAACGTCATTACGCGTAGTTTTTTTCATTGGCGATTTTTACAGCTTGCACACCATGATAATAATTATATTTGAAAGTGTAAGATTATCGTAACGCGTCTCACAAGTGAATATCTTCAGAGATATTTACACGAATAATTATATGTTAACAAGACGTAATTGCATAAACATACCTAAACCTGAGACACGCGTAATAACGTTCCCGCAAACACAAAAGTGCGCCCCAAGGAAAATTCAATCAAAACACGGTTTTTTTTTCCATCGCTCCATTCCGAGGGATCCCTACATATCCAATCGCGTGGCTCTGAGAATAAAAAAGAGGGGGAGTGTATTCTTGGACCCTCGGGAGCTTTTTTTGCTGTCGTTCGATCGAAAGCAATTAACCGGGAACACCGAGCAAATGGTTTATAGGTCGATGAGGGGCAAAAAATGGGTAAAGTAATGGAAAGAGGGTATAATCTCGGCTTGTACAGCCGCGTTATGCGAAATTACGATACGCGTCCCAAGACGGTCGTCCTTAAAAAAAATACCGCTCGACGAATCGTGGAACGCGAAAAAGCCAGACATTCCTGTATCAAACGCGCTGCGAAGGACTCTCGTGATTTTTCAGGCACCTCTATCTGAAAACATAATGTTTAGATTTACTGGAAACCTTGCTCCAGCCTTTGCTACATCGCAACCGTCTTTATTTTCCCCTCGACAATTTTTTAAATCGATGTATTACGTTCTATACTATACACCTTTTAATGTTATATATATATTGGGTTGTTCGGAAAGTCATTTCGTTTTGTTTTTCGTTTTTCACCAACCAAAAACTACTGTGTAGAATTAATAGAACTTTTTCACACACAAGCCTTGCAATATCAG
>JBCFXI010002674.1:0-18800 GCA_038496175.1 Ampulex compressa | reverse complement strand
AATACCCTCATTTTCCATCTCTTTATACTGCCAATAACTTATATTAGGTTTCGTAATATCATATTCGCCAGTTTTTATGAACAATGCTACAATGTACATCAATGTGTATTACATCGACCATGATTATAAGTTTTGCGCAGTTTGTAAATCGCGCGCATATTGAGCGTAGAATCCGTAAACCAGGTCCAGCCGGTCCCTACTACTTGGCACCTCCATGATCGCATTCTAATTTCTCCATGCCCCCCTTCAGGGATCAAGGAACAAATATCTGTAACGATATATTTAGCTGTTTTATGCATAGAGGTAGGCAACTATATTACGAAATCTAATATAAATTATTGCTAGTGTAAGAAGATGGAAAGGGTGTGCATTAGCTTTAAAAATTGAAAAAACGTCCTTCAAGAAGAAACTTCTGCATCTGAATTATTACATATAGGCGGACCCATTAATTTGTTCAACGACCCCTCGAGGGGGGCAAGGAGAAGCTAGAATACGATCGTGGCGGTGTCAGGGGGCTGGGGCCAATCGGCCCAGATTTATAGACTGTAATCGACACGCGCGCTATTTACAAACTGCGCAGGAATGTATAATTATGGTTGTTACAATCCACATTGACATATTTAATTGTATTATTCATAGAAACGTGCAAATACAACATTATAGAGCCTAATATAACTTCTTGGTAGTCTAAGAAGGTGGGACAAGAACGAAATATCTTTTAAAATGGAAAAACTGCCCTGCAAGAAGAATCTTTTGCATCAGAATTATTACAGATAATGATTTCGTTACATTTATCCATTAAAAAGATTAAATCAAGTAATTGTGCAAGGACTGATTATTAATTGTTACTTTCCAGAGCTATAATGCAGTTTTTCAAAGTTGTAAAATGGTTCTTTTTAAAGTTATAGCACGGTTCTTGGCTGAACTACAATTTATTTTACATAGGAACAATTAGTCAATCAATTAATATTACGAAAACATTATCTGTAATAATTTTGATGCAAAAGTTTCTTCTTGCAGGGCATTTTTTCCATTTTAAAAAATATTTCGTTCTTTTCCCACCTTCTTAGACTAGCAATAAGTTATATTAGGCTCTATAATGTTGTATTTCGACGCTTCTATGAATAATACTATTAAATATGTCAATGTGTATTGTAAAAACTATAATTATACATTCCTGCACAGTTTGTAAATAGCGCGCGTGTCGATCGCAGAGTTTATAAATCTCGACCAATTGGCCTCAGCCGCCTGACACCGCCACGGTCGTACTTCAGCTTCTCCTTGCCCCCTTCAGGGGTCGTTGAACAAATGAATGGATCTGTCTGTACATATGACACGTTTCCTGTAGGCGGAGAAGGGGATGCGTTTCACATTTCCATCACATCCAAGCAAAATTGCTCTACCGCGTTCAACGAAATTACACTTTAAAAGGGTCAAGAGTAAATAAGCCAACTATTTATAGTTTTTGTGTACTGATTCGTGTATTTCATTAATTCAAATTGTCCTACTCACGATGAATGCAACTACAATTTACATAATTTAATTATAATTTAAAATATAATACAAGATGTCACAGGAAATTATCAGAGTAAATGTGTCTGCTTACAGATGCTTCGCTCCCACTAACTTTGCAAAATACAATATATGTAAATTAGTTACGCTGCATCGGTAAAGATAGCATACTGATATTATAAATTTTACATTAATCTCCTTGCATTAGCCTAGGTGACAGCAGAGTTATAAGACAGTATTGTGTATAGATAAGTATTAACTTAGCATATAGAACAATATGCTGAAGGAAACATGATTCTTATATTCGGTGGATTACAAATTTAGCAAGGCAACGGACATGGTGGTAAACAAGGTTGTGTATAAGGCAGTAAACAGGGTGTTGGGCAAGGTGCTGAAGAAGGTGGTACACAAGATGGTATATAAAATCTTAAACAAGGCAGTGGACAAGGTAATGAAGTAGATGGCATACACTGTGACAGTAGTGTACATGGATCAAGTTCCGAGCAAGATTTAGGTGAGCTCTTAAATTTAACAGCAAAGCTAGCAGTCGACGGTGGAGAGCAATATCCGCAAGGTGAACATGCTATATAATTGTTAGTTTTGTTACATTTCTCAATTGAATTCCCATTGGAAGCAATATGACAGAGCGATCGAGTATTTTTGTCCTCTGTACATCGATCTTGGGCAGTATTTTCACACACCAGCCTGCAGTATGCGGCCAAGGCAGATTCTCTCGCCTGATCAGCACAATAGAATTTTTTCAAGGCAACCTCTGGATCCCCCAGGTCTGTTAATTTTAATAAAGTAGCGTGGCCTGGCCCACAAACAGGATACAATCTTGACATGCACTCTGGCCTCCCCATACAGTCCCACATCATACATCTATCTTGTAGGCCATTTCTTTTTATGCATTCACATCTGTACATTATACTAGCTCGGAAGTTGAAGCTTTTACATCGCTTCACAGGAATCTGAAATGCCGATCAATAGAGTTCTAGTTGCTAGCCAGACTCGTAATTGGTCATAAGAGCGTTTTTCGATCATATATCATCGCAGATATTATATTATATCTTGATTAATTGCATGTCAATATTGGAGTTAGTTTATTTCTGTATACAATACACCAAATCATCTTGCATTCTTTTTCAGAAATTAAACCACAAAAATAGTTAAGATTTCGTGCAATTGTAAGATCATTGCAAAACATTAATGCAAAAGGTTAATTATGATGGAGTAATCAATGAATTTGCAACCATAAGAGACAGAAAAGTTCCATTAAAATCATTATCTTTATTTATAAACCAAAACCTATCTATTTCTGCGTCATAGAAGTTCTTTGTGTGAAAATTATTAATAATAATCTATAAACAATTGTTACATCATATTTGATTTATTATTTTTTCCAATTAGAATTTAAGGTATATAACAATAAAACCTTATACAGAACATGAGTACATTAAAACTCTGATTATAAAAGATAAACTTAATATTGTACATACAGAACAGGGTGGCTCATCCATGGAACATGAATTGTAGCAACATATGGACGGTGGACAAAGAGGTTCATCCCATTCACATGGTTTTCTAATGCATTCAGATATTATTTATAAGATTGCTCTAAAAATACAAACCTATATACAAGAATTTTAGGTGTTTGGAACATGCGAATATATGAGTAGATAATGACAAAATGGTAAGAATGCATGGACAAAATCGATATGTGGAGAGCTTAAGCAAAAAACAGAAATCGAATTGAAAGTACATACATTACCATCAAGGTGAAATCCAAAACAATCTTTAGTGAGAATAGATTAGCTGAAATATATATTTTCAAAACATATAGAAAATAAGCATTTTTAAGCTGGTCACTGCCTACAAGTCATACTTTTTTTCATTTTCAAAAATATCCTGTATTCTATAACCTATAGCAGGGGTCGGCAAACCTTTGTAAAAGTAGAGCTAATTTGTCAAGGAAAACAAACAACTAAGGTACACACCCAATCAATAATTTGTTCCGTGACCCCTCAAGTGGGGCAAGGAAAAGGTGAAATACGACCGTGGCGGTGTCAGGCGGCTGTCCAATTTTAAAAGATATTTCGTTCTTTTCCTACCTTCTTAAACTATCAATAAGTTATATTAGGCTCTATAATGTTGTATTTGGGTGAAATACGACCGTGGCGGTGTCAGGCGGCTGTCCAATTTTAAAAGATATTTCGTTCTTTTCCTACCTTCTTAAACTATCAATAAGTTATATTAGGCTCTATAATGTTGTATTTGCACGCATGTATGAATAATACAATTAAATATGTCGTGTGTCAATCACAGAGTCTATAAATCTGGACTGATTGGCCCAAGCCGCCTGACACCGCCACAGTCGAATTCCGCTTCTCCTTGCCCCACTTGAGGGGTCACGGAACAAATTATTGATTTTGTCTGTACACAAAATAAAACTATATCAGTTATGATAACTTGACATCATTAATGATATTATTTATTCATAAAAATTAAATTGTAAATAAGGTATGACTTCACAAAAGACAAAACTAAATTATGACAACGAATTATAAATAATAGATACATTAGACTCTCCTTGCCTGTAATTTGTATTAAGGCAACTTGGGTATATGGCCTTAGCGGGCAATCTGTTTCTACACTTTACACACAAATATCAACATTAATAACGTATAGGCGATATTTACCGCCATTAGTAGCAGTACGTAGTCATTTGCGGCAAAGCCACACTTAAAAGATCAAAGAGCCGCATATGGCTTGCAAGCCATGGTTTGCCGACCTCTAACCTATACATAATGTGTTGCTTGTAGAACAACAACAGTCTGTAACAGATGCGGACATAAATTTTTGTTTCTTATCAAAAGCATTAGTTTGAGGATTCACATTGCAAAAACATATGTTATGGAGAATAATGAATCTAATATAAATTGTCTACTATTTCCCTTATTTAACATATCCCTTATTGACTTTATAAAATATAAGGTAAAATATATTGACACTATCTAATATGAAAAAGGGCAGATATAGCCTGTTGGTCAATAAAATTGGTTTGTAACACATTTGCGGTAGATGCTTAAACGCAACTTTTGCAAACTGCTGGTAAAAAACAGAAAATGTTTAAAACATGTACAATAAAAATTAGGCACCAACTATTGTGAGATACGTAATAGGCATTAAGAAAAAGACGAAGAAAAATTAGAGTCAAATATCAAACTATGATCATAAAACATGCATTTGAAATACAATATCCGTAAAGTACAACACTTGCAATTTTTTTTTTTTTTTTTTATGAATTAATTTGTGGCACCAACTGCTAAGGTCATTTGGGCTATGACCTACTTTTCAAGGTGGCTTCCAAACCATCAGAGAGCTACAATATACATATCACATGGAAAAACCAGAGGTGATGGGTAGGATTCAAACCTGGGTTTCACACGTGAACGTCAAAGCATCGATCCACTACACCACCGTAGCTCTCTATTCATGTTGTATATTTTTATTACATTTTTTTAAGATATTATGCTGCCAGATGACACCATGTTGGTGTTACACGTAAAACTGTAAACAAATTTCCATGATAATCTACTAATGCAAAGCAAATAAATCTTGATTACTTGTGCAGGTGGCAAGAAATCAAAATACAATGTGTTAATTTTTACCATTTTATAATTAAAGTATAAAGATCGACTTTATGTCACAATTTGGAGCATTCTTTCTTTATCATACATGGCTTCATCAATATTTATGCGTTAACACTATTGGCCTACTGTTGATTTCGTTTTATATTACTTTTCATAAATCGAAGAAATAAAGTGCAAAAAATTCAGAAACATTTATATCTGTATGAACGTTATGTGCTGGTTTATAAAAAAAAAAATTTTGTTTTTGGATGACTTTTTTCAACCTACAATAGACCTAGATCCGTTTTGAATAAGAAATAAAATAAACTTACTTTTTTTCCATTGAACTGACCAGACATTTTAGCTGTGACAATAGTTCTCGCCTCCTATCACAATTTGGATTTTTACCGTCGCATCGCATTTTTCCAATAGTGAAAGAAAATTTTACCCAAAATATTGAATCTTTTTTGATGTATAATTTTTTTTAGGCCCGTTTAGAATTTTGCTATTTTTATTTTCTCATCTCCATTTTTTTTTTTTAGAAAATTTCTAATACCATTAATTTACCTTTTACACCGAAACAGAAAAATGACTAGCAACAAGGCCAAATGAAATGAATACTGCATATAATGTCTTTCATTTTTTCGATTTCTCGAAACACTTACAAAAGATATTGCAGGCAAACATGAAACAGAGATTTCAAAACATTGTGAATTATTTTTTATTCTGTTTTTACACAGACTTTTCCGCGGCGCTTCTATCTAGGCCGCTTCAAATAAAATTATCTTTTACAATGACGAAAGATAAGCACAATAATTAATATCCATCTGCGGGGAAATGATACTAAGCAAATTTAAGAACCCGTTTTAGAAAAAATTGTAAACCAAAAATTTTCCTCTAGACCCTTCGGGCCACTTAAAGTTATACGCAATTATACAGAGCATTCAGAACAAACAATTATACGAATATATTACGTTTTGTCTCCAAAGGCATTTGTACACACCGAATCAATAATCTGTTCCCTGACCCCTGAAGGAGGAGGCAAGGAGAAGCTGGAATGCGATCGTGATGGTGCCAAGTGGCAGGAACCAGCTGGACCTGGTTTACCGAATCTACGCTCCATATGCGTGCAATTTATAAACTGCGTTTAAATTTATAATCATGCCCGGTATAATATATATTGATATATATTATTGCATTGTTCATAAAAACTGAAGAATATGATATTACGAAACCTAATGTGAGTTATTGGCAGTATAAGCAGATGAGAAATAAGGTTATTAGCTTTAAACATTGAAAAAATGTCTTTGGAGAAGAAACTTTTGCATCTTAGTTAACTTGCAAAATTTTCTTCTCGAAATACATTTTTTCAATGTTTAAAGCTAATATTCTCATTTTCCATCTCTTTATACTGCCAATGAGTTACATTAGGTTTCGTAATATCATATTCGCCAGTTTTTATGAACAATGCAACAATATATATCAATATATATTATACCGGGCTTGATTATAAATTTAAACACAGTTTGTAAATCGCGCGTATATTGAGCGTAGAATCGGTAAACCAGGTCCAGCCAGTCCCTGCCACTTGGCACCTCCACGATCGCATTCCAGCTTCTCCTTACCTCCCTTCAGGAGTCCTGGCATAAATTATTGATTTGGTTTGTACTTCGGATACTTTTTGTTCGGCAACGTCGCAAACTAGAGCGAGACATATCGAGTGCGAATGAGAGCGACAGAGGCACTGTAAGAGCAAGCGAGATACATTGAGACATCGGAAAGGTGGAGGGAGACTACACACCGAATCAATAATTTGTTCCGCGACCCCTGAAGGGGGGCAAGGAGAAGCTGGAATGCAACCGTGGCGGTGTCAGGCGGCTGGGGCCAATTCACCCAAATTTATAGACTCTGTGATGGACATACGCGCTATTTACAAACTCCGCAGAAATGCATAATTATTGTTGTTACAATACACGTTGGCATATTTAATTGTATTATTCATAGAAACGAGCAAATACAATATTACAAAGCCGAATATAACTTATTGCTAGTCCAAGAAAGTGATAAAAGAACGAATTGCCTTTTTAAATTGAAAAAATGTCCTTTAAGAAGAAACTTTTGCATCAGAATCATTACATACCGATTTCGTAACATTAATTGCTCAACCAATTATTCCAATGTAAAATAACTTAAACGTAATTCAGTCAAGAACCGTGTCATAACCTTGAAAAGAACCATTTTACAACTTTGAAAAAGTGCATTATAGCTTTGAAAATAAACAATTAATAATCAATCCTCGCACAACTACTTGATTTAATCCTTTTAATCGATAAATGTTACCAAATCGTTGTCTGTAATAATACTGATGCAAAAGTTCCTTTTTAAAGGACATCTTTCCAATTTTAAAAGGTAATTCGTTCTTTTCTCACCTTCTTGGACGAGCAATAAGTTATATTAGGCTCTGTAATATTGTATTTGCACATTTCTATGAATAATACAATTAAATATGCCAACGTGTATTGTAACAAATAGCGCGTATGTTGATCACAGAGTCTATAAATTTGGACGAATTGGCCCCAGCTGCCCGACACTGCCACGGTCGCATTCCAGCTACTCCTTGCCCCCCTTCAGGGGTCGCGGAACAAATTATTGATTCGGTGTGTACGCGACGGCGCTATTCGGCTAGCGCGGACTCGTTCTCCGGAGCTTCTCAATTTCTCCACCTGAGGCATCCAAAGTCAACTCGGAGTTCGTTAGTGTTCTTGCGCCCCCTTAATAATGTAAATTTGACGTTCTTATATTCATTGAAAATATCCCTCAGCATTCAAATTCGAACAATTGATCCACGGAAGTACCTTCATCACCTTCTGTGACTTTGTAATCTGATTTTATTATAATACGTGATATTTTATTTTTGTACTTACACCATTTCTATGTATATAAGCAGCGAGACTTAATACAAGTACCTTTCAGGTTACTGATCTTACAAAGATATTCGATTCAAACGAATCAAATAATAAATTACAAATTAATAATATTGTAATCATCATCAAAAGTAATCTATTCGTGGACATATTTAAGTAATATAACTTTCTTAATTCAAGTAAGTTTATTTAAAATAATTTCACAAATATAGTGTGAATGTCAGATAGTGTGTATGAGTACAAGACAGCGCACAGGATTTCTGTTTTACATTTGCTGTTACCTGTACATATTATATGATACAAATATGAATATTTAAAAAATAAGTAGCTGCATTCTAGAACTACAAGTGTGATAGAGTGAGAGTGACTTTCATATGGGAGATCAGAGTTTAAATCCTGCCTATCACTGAGGTTTTTTTCATGTAATATGCACACAGGAAATCAATAATTTGTACCATGACCCCTCAAGAGGAGTAATGATAGCTTGGAATATGACCATAGCTTTGTCAAGTACCCATAACCAACTGGTCTATATTTATAGGCCTTATAATTGGCATATGTTAAATTTTCAAACTGCGCAAAAATTTATAACTATTTTCATTACGATACACATTGACATATTAAATTATATTAATCATAGAATCGTATGGACATAACATCATATAACTTATTGCCAGTCCCAGAAGATAGGAAAAGAATAATCTTTCAAAATTGAAAAAATGTTCTTTGAAAAGAAACTTTTGCATCAGAGTTTATATATATAACAATTTCATAATATTAACTGATTAAAAGGTTTGAAACAGTTAGTTGCGTGACATGGATGATGGTAATTCCACTTCCATTCCCAACTATTAATTCCTTTTTTTCAAAGCTATAATGCATTTTTTTAAAGCTATGGCACAGATTCTTCTCAGAGCTATGGCACAGGTCTTGTCAGAACCACAACTTATATTCGAACAATAAATAAAGCAATTAATGTTACAAAATTATTATACATAATAATTTTGATGCAAAAGTTTCTTTTCAAAAGACATTTTTCAATTTTGAAAAATAATCTATTCATTTCCTTATACAACCTCTTTATATTGGTACGTCTCTTCATCTTATACTACCAATCAGTTATATTAGGTTCTATAATGTTGTGTTGAGACGTTTTTATGAATAATACAATTAAATATGGAATGTATATGGCAACCACCACAATTACACATTCCTACACTGTTTGTAAATAGTGCATGTGTCGAGCATAGAGTATAAATCTGGACCAATTGGATCGTAGTGCCTGACACAGTCATGGTTATACTCCAAGTTTTGATTGTTCTCCTTTAGATCTTGTAGAACAAATTGATTCCTTGTGTGTACTCTAGCTCTGGAGGTTTGGGATTCACCTTAAAAATTAAATCCTAAGCTAAATGAACTTAGCAGTTGATGCTGAAAATTACTAAATAAAATAAGCACCTATCTTTGGCAGTGTATTTTACTTTTATTTAAGATTTGAGACCTTTTTGTAGATTGAATTATAATTATTTGTTTTCTTAAAAATTTGTATAAAAGTTTGGTAAAACTTTAAAATTAGAATAAGCAAAATTCAAGTAAAAATTCCTTTCTTTCTTGACGATATTTCTAAACAATGTGTTCTTATGGCTATGCATGTTGTATTTAAATTATATGGAATGACATCTGGCCTTTGGGTATTTTGTCAATACTTTATATTCTGTCATGCAAAGTAGGTACATTCCATTATACATATGAATTATCAACAAAACTAATGGACACAGCATTACGGAGTCTCATGACTACATGAAGAGTTGTGTTTACTAGCCTTTTCAATATTTTTATAAAAATTTGTTATATATAAATATTAACATCAAGGAAGAAAGGAAGCATTATCAAGACTAGTAATGCATGAATTGATTGTTATGCTTGTGATAAATAGAGTACACCAATAAAGTTTGACCACCTACTTTAAAAATGTTCTATGCATTCTGATATGAATAACAAGATAACGGAAAACTATTTTTCAGGTAATGTGAAGAAAGGGAACCAAAAGTATGCATAGCTACAGCATGTCCTGTTTTTATCCATAGTACAATGTATTCTTTGTTGCGTCTTTTTGCGCAAATGTTGTTTTGTCTTTTATCGAAATCGAAGCTGAAATATGTCTTTGTATGCATGGGTTTTGTTGCATTACTAAATTATTTTGGGGCATTTACTCACATGTTTGAGGTCACATATGATGAGAACTTCAATTATCCATATGAGGGTGACATACACGAATTTGTGAATGCATTACAACACAACGAAAAGCCAGTTGTTGCTCCTATCAATGTGTACAATTACAGTTTTCTATACAATAATAAACAAAAGTGTATTGATCCTGCATATAATAATTTTCGTGTAGTATATATAGTGAAATCTGCAGTGCAGCATTTTGAAAGAAGAATAGCAATACGTAACTCTTGGGGATTTGAAAAGAGATTTTTTGACGTACCTTCAAAAACTATTTTTTTATTAGGCATTCCTCTGAACAACGATGAAGTTCAAGCTAAAATAAAAATTGAGGCTACAAAATATAAGGATATAATACAGGCAGATTTTATTGACTCGTATTACAATAACACTATAAAAACAATGATGGGATTTAATTGGTTAATAAAGTATTGCTCAAATGCTAAATTTTACATGTTTGTAGATGACGATATATATGTCTCTATAAAAAATGTCCTCAGATTTATAAGAAATCCAGCTAACTACCCAGACTACTTGAAGGAGCCAAAGAAGTTTGGTACTCAAAAAAGGGAAGTTAAATTAACAGATTTTCATTCCCAAAAAGTACATACACCTGACTCAGCTTTAAAGAATGATAAAAGCACATATGATACTGACATGATAAATTATAATTTAAAACCAATACAGAGGAAAGGACCTAATCAAAAATATGGAAATCGAACAAATTCTAGTAATAGAAATTTTGAATATATTTCTCGGATTAATAAAATTCATGATTTAAGACCTTCTTTTTCCACAGCTGAAACAGACTCTAATTATAAACACAGTATTTCACTAAATAAATATCATGGATGTATGGAGAATAACAGCAATTTGCATTTTAATCCATTACAAAATAATTTAGTAAATAATAATGTAACTGTACTGGTGGGAAATAGATCAAAGCGGCAAGTGTTTGATTTTGAGCTTCCTGAGGATGTTAAACTGTTTGCTGGGTTTGTATTTATATCATCTCCACATCGCCATAGATCATCAAAGTGGTACGTTTCTCTTAAAGAGTATCCATATCATTTATGGCCTCCGTACATCACAGCAGGTGCATACATTTTATCTAAAGATGCACTGTTAGATATGTATTATACTAGTCTTTACACAAAGCATTTTCAATTTGATGATATCTTTTTGGGCTTAGTCGCCAAGAAGGCTAATATCGAGCCATTCCATTGCGAGGAGTTCCATTTTTATAAAAAAGATTATACAAAATTTAATTACAAGTATGTTATTACTTCACACGGGTATAGTGATCCTAATGAACTGTTACGTATATGGAATGAACAAAAAGCTCTGGGAAATGCTTAAATTCCCCAATAATGTCCAAAGTATGAGTGTAAATACTCCTCGCTATTTTATAGTAATTAAGAAAAAATTATATTTATTATATGGTGTTATAAATATTTGAGAAAAAGCTGTTATACATGTGCATATATCTGTAGAAAATATAAATGAAATAGGTATTGTAATAACTCATTAATGATGTACAATTTACAGAATGCTTTTGAATCTGTATGTAAACAAGGTATACATATTTTTATAAATCTGTCACAGAAAGAATACTTGTATTCAGTATGTAAAAATGATTTACTCTCTTAAAATATATTCAACATTTTTTTCCAACCAGTGGTTATATAAAGATCATTTTTTCTACAAGTTTAGTGTCTAAGTATATATTTAAAAATATTTCTCTATTAGAATGTTATTGTTAAGAGTAGTTGTATTTTACAATGTTGGTTTACTCTAAAACAATTGACATTTCCGTATATGTAAGTAATATTCATAGTTATTTTTGTCCGACAATTTTTTTGTCATAATTAATATATATTTCATCAAAATTGAATCACAAATCAATATACCATATTTATTTCAATGTTCAATAATTATATTTAGCATAATGACAATAATCGTACTAACGTATTACATAACGGTTAAAAATAACCAGAAGATATTCCATAGGTAAAAAAAATAGGCGCAGATACATAGACTAATCATATGTGTAAAATAATTGACCACGAATTTATACAAGTATTCATAGCATCATGAACGTTGTATCATACTTGCAATGAAATTTAAAAAATTTATTTAGTCAGATATTTAGCAATACGTATATCCATCTCATGTTATACAAACATAATTTAAATTATAGTAGTTCCTATTAATTTATAAAACATTTGTGAGTAAACAAGCATACTTTCTAGAGATTATAAAAATATGAAAGTAAAATTACAATGTTCCTTTCCATAATCACTTCTTAAACATACATATAAAAATATCTATATATTTTATGATAGATTGGGCAGAATAAGAAAAATCAGTCTTTATAAAATTTTTATACTAGTGTTGGTGTAATATATGGTAATATTATGTTTAACACTGTTTACTGTGTACATGATATGAATGATCAAAACATTTATTACGATCAAATTCTAAGAAACTGATAAATATACAATTATTTCACCACAATTTACAACAGACATGAGAATCTATTGCATGGTATTAGCAATATACAAGTATCTTTATAAAAATATTGACATATTTCTTCTGGTTAATTCATACATCTATACGTACGTAGAATAAATGTCTTCCAAGCCTTGTAATTTGGAATATATTATGAATCCTTTGAAACAACACTTTGATTATTGTTGCTTCTCCATATCTGCTTTTACTAAAGTTTGATCTAGGGTTATTGCTTCCCTTTTAATCATATTGAGTAAAAGCTGGGAGCTCTCCAAAATCTAAAAAAATGTACATGTCAAAATTTTAATCAGTTTGTGGAATTAAGTATGCATTTTACAAACATACCATTACAGAATATTTAGTATTAATGTTCACTGATGATTGTGCAGCTGTAATGATATCAAAGGATGTTTGAGAGTGGGAATGATCAAAAACTAGAAAAAGCGCAGGATAAAATATTCTGCAACTCAATATTTACCTTAGTGTATGCACTTTCCATATCGGTAATGGTTCTGTTATACTCATTTCTGACAGCTATTTTCTTTGCAAGACTTTTGTTCAGATGGGTCAATTTATAAGACATCCTCTCTATCTCCTCCTGTAGGCTATGCTTTTCATTCTCCTGAGATGCAATCTGTACTTCCAAATCTGTCCGTCTCGATTTCATTTCCTTTAGACCTAGAAGATATTATAGCAAATATAAACCATGTCAAATGACAGGAATTGGAATCTATCATTAACAATAAATGAAGAAATATTCATAAAAAAAAAAACTGTTAAAAATCTTTAAAAAATGTATTTCATATGTACATGTAAGGTTAGAAATAATTCAGAGCGAAGGATATTTCTGCAATTGCATATTTAAGAATTGAAGTGTAATATTTCCTTCATTTTTAATCATATATATAACATATTACATATAGTTTTATATCACTAAAAAGAACAGTGCGCTATCTCATATTTTTGCTCGCAAAATTTATGCTCTATTGTTGTGATTATATATTTCTAATGTATGTGTACAAAGCGCAGAAAAGTAAAATAATTGTTTGTGTGAATAAGATTACTATACTCACTACAACTTTACAAAAAGAAGTTAGAATAATGCAAGAATGATTAAAAGAGAATTTGTGACTTGCTGAATTTGATATATTCAATAAATGTTGAGAAAATTTCCTTCGGATTTAGTAACATGACATCCTATATTAAATATGCCGCATAAAAAAAACTATTATTCACTATTTACAAAAGTGGTCGCTCACATGGAGTATTGTATAAATCATAATTTAAAATGAAAATTTAAGTAAATAAAAATATTCAAAAGACATACGTATTGTTTACGTGTCAAAAGAAAACAGAGGTTAATCGGCAACCTTTTATCTTACTTGAAATAACTTACATTTCATGAATTCTTGATAATAAGTGCTTAAAGCAGCATGGTGCTGAGACATCATAAATGCAATATATGCATTATCGTGTATTCAGAGTCGGTAAATCGATTTACTTGCAGAACCAAATATTTTCCTACAACTTTACTTGATAACGACGCTACACAATCAATCAATAATTTGTTCCGTAACCCCTCAAGAGAAGCAAGAACTTGGAATACGACTGTGGCGGTATCAAGCGGCAGAAACAATTGGTCCAGATTTATAGACTTTACGATCGATACGCGCGCGATTTATAAACTATGTAGAAATGTATAATTATAGTTGTTGCACTACACATTGACATATTTAATTGTACTATTCATAAAAATGTGCGAATACAACATTATAGAACCTAATATGAATGATTGATAGTATAAGATGATGTAAAAAGAATGGATTATCTTATAAAATTGAAGAAATGTCCGTTAAGAAGAAAGTTTTGCATCAGAGTTATTACGTATAACGATTTTGTAACATTAATTGCTTCACTGATTGTTCGAATGTAAAATAAATCGTAGGTCTGACAAGAATCGTGCTATAGTTCGCAAAAGAACCATTTCACATTCCTGAAAAAGTACATTATAGTTCTAAAAAGAAAGGATCTGTCCAACATCCATATCGCGTAACTATTTGCTGTCATTCTTTTAATCAATTAATGTTACGAAATCGTTATAGTTAGACATAGGTATTTTACTAGCACATTCCTAACAGGTGCCCCTTTACAAAAAAAAAATATTAATATATACTATATAGATAAATAGCGGCGGTGATGGGGTCAGTATCGGGAGTAGGTAAGACAAGATGTGCACCTGTTTTTTTATAGGTTGGTGTGGCTGTAACGAACTATGCTGTTAAGGTATGAGGGTGGAGTGAGAGGAAGGAATTGGAAAAGATGCAGGAGAGGTATCTGAGATGAGTGATGCGGGTGGGGAGGGAAATGTAGGGATATATGGTGAGACAAATCAAGAGAGAAGGATTGTGGATCAGAGCCGTGACTAAAGGATAGGGGTGCGAGAAAAGGTTGCATAAGGGAAAGGAGGGGAGGGCATTGGCAAGGGCATGTTTGGAGATGAGAAAAAGAGCTAGTAGAGGAAGGAGGTGGCCGGGTGGGAAGAGAAAGGTGGGAGGTTGGCACAAGGGAGAAGGTAAGTTTGGAAGAGATAGAGAAAGGTGTGGAGGAGGAAAAGGAAGAGGGCTTTGATAAGATTACGGAGGGGTGGAAGAACAGGGACAAAGAGGATAGATGGGAAAGGATAGAGAAGACGAAGTACAAGTGGTATAAGGAGATCAGGTTGAAAGGGATTGCAGAATACCTAAAAAATTGGGGTGGGTAGAGAGTAAGTAGGTCGAGGAGGGTGCTGAGGTTTAGAATAAGAAATGAGGCCAGGGGGGGAGGGACGATATTGGACAGGTGAGAAGGAAAGAAAGTGTAGAATATGTGGGAAGGTAGGGGAAACATAGGAACACATATGGGAGTGAGATGCTATGAGGAGATAGGGGTGAAGGGGATTGGCGGCAAATAGTGGGTAGAATATTAGAGGGGGGAGGGGAAGGAGAAGAATGGATGAAGGTGGTAGAAGGATTGAGAGAGCTGAGGGAGCTAGAGAGAAATAAAGGACATTGCGATGAAGTCCAAGCGAGAGAAAACAAAAGTCCAAGCAGAAGAGGAAGAGCGAGTGCCAGGAATGACTGGCGACTCGGTTACGATGAACGGATAGATGTTAATTTTAAAGTAGAATAAGGTAAATAGGGTAGATGTAAGATTGTAAAATATTGTAACCCTTAACGAAATGTTTTCAATACATACACACATAGATGCATTTATACATACATACATAATATACACACATATAAAAAATATATTGTTGATATATAGATGACAGAATGCAGGTGACTGCTTTTAGATATATCGCACTATACAGTATTATAAAGAAACAACTTAACATGATTAATAGTCATTAATTAATATTTGGTAAATCGTTTAACACAATTTTGTTTTTGCAATATAAAATATATGTCTTACAAAAAAATTTTGGATGTGTACTGCCTTCTCATTAAACACTCTCAAAACTTTCTATCCAGATAAATGCTTACATATTAGATAGTCCTATCAGTAGCAGCTGAAATCATTTAAAGCAATGGCATATTTCTTTATATTTTTTTATTAAGTATGCATTGTAGAAGTACGCAGAAAAGTTCGATGCCTGTATTTGTAATTTGGTTAAAACTTTAATAAGGAATAAAATTTGTTTGGTTATTTAGAAAAACCAACTTAGGATCTTGAATATAATTTTTCTGTATGACTATCACAGTTATTGTGTTTCTCTCATAACTGTGGCTAAATGAGGTAAAATGTTTTACTCGTGAATGGAATAAAATCAGCACCTCTATCAAGGAGAAGTAAACGCGAGCAGTGCCGGATTTATACATTTTAAAGGGTTTGAGTGCAAGAATGCAAGTTTTCTGGAAGATAATTTTGCAAGTCCTAAAATATAAAAAAATTATTTTAGATAAATAATACGTATTGATAGAAGAATAATGTATATTTTTAAGTAATGAAAAGGGTATTCATAAATTAATATGAATTTTAAAAATCTCCCCACGTGGAACTTAATTGCAAATTAAGAGGATTGAAAAAACACTGGGAACTTTAAATACTTTAATATATCACTGTTTTATTTTTACACTTTTTTTCCTTGTTGTTTGTTATAATTGCAGTAAATTTTACAGTAAAATGTTATAGATACAAGGATAAAAATAGGGAATTATACTGCTCTAAAAATGATCTATTTTCCATACTAATAATACAGTAACTTACATGATCTGTAGGTAAACTAAGTATATATAATGATCTATAGATATAATCTATGGACATAATTGTATAGATCTAATAAAAAATAGTAATGAATAAAACTTCAATTGCAATTTCTATAATTCCGAAATATCCTATAATTTGTTGCGCACTTTAACTTGTAACATGATTAACATCACAGTGCATAAACTCGGTTATCTATTCTGTAAGATGTACACAGATATAAGGGTCATTGATAATATTCCTATTATTAGGAATTGTGAAATACCGTAATGGTAAATGTACTATTTTCGACATAATACTTACATTCCTATATGGCTGTGTCAAGGCCACATGCCCGTACTTTTATTCACAATTCCGCATTGCTGTGCTGCTCGTTGCGCGAATTAAGACTTTTTAACGTTGGCTTCAACACGGAAAACATTTTTTCAGTCGCCGTAGGATGTATGCTCATTTGCAGCTCCGTCAACGATTCTTCTGTCTATTGTAAATGAAACAATCCTGGATAGTATTAAAAGTTCCGACACACATATAGGCACGCACGCACACGATGAAGATACATACTTGTCTAAGTAATTGTGCAGCAGTGTGCAGTACCCTTTGCCACTTTCGCATTTCTACATTGTGCAAACTTTCTTGCTGTTGCAATAAATTAATCCAATCCTCTTCAGTCTTTGGGGTGTTCCTAATATTGAAAGAGAAGGGAAAGTAGAGAAAATACAGAACATGTCATCAAATGTTTACAGTACAAGTTACAGTATAATTATTTTTATATACTTCAAAACGTGTAAATCCATAATGGTGTAAGCTGCCGCTTCTTCTAGCCCCCATAACTTATAATATAACAAGCCATTGATAACCATCAGGCATAATACCGCAATTAGAAGCATCGAACTAAGTATCATACTGGAATCACCTCTAGCACCAGGAACTGTGCACATTTGAAAAATTAGCATTATTAATGGGGAGGTATAATTTTATTATTTAACACTCAGAAGGACCAGTCATGAAATTTCTTGTGTATCAAAGCTTAGATACACCAGAAAAACCTCAGATTCCTCATTTTTATGTTCTATTCATAAGAAATAATGTTATATTCTATGTTGAGTAAGTGCACTGGATAAAAAAACAGATGAAATATAGTATATTTATAGAGTTTGCATAATACCTTTACATAAGTTATGCTTTTTATAATCATTAGACTTGTTTTAAAAATTATTTTATAATATAAAAATATCTTTGACTTAAATAAAAATATAAATTTTATATAACTTTTGTATTTTTTATCTATCAACAGGGGAATAACAGTCTCAGTGTAAGACTATATAAAATTCTATTCCGTTATTTACGTATAACATACTGGTTCTTTACCATGCTAATATTTACACACATACCTACATTCCTTACGCGAAATTTTTAGTGTTTAAGAAAATAAAGTTACATTACAAATTTCGAAATTATGTGATGGCGACAATAACATAAAGGTGGCATGATTATACATGGTAAATATATGAAACTCCAATAATATGAACAATAGTCACAAAGTATTTATTGGAAGCATAGACTGTATTTAATGACAGAAGTATTTCTAATCAACATGAATGGTTGCTGCACTTCTCTTCATTAATATTGTAAATATTGGGTTGTTCGGAAAGTAATTTCGTTTTCCAAAAACCACCTGAACCAGTTTTTTGCCAGCAAGGACCAAAACTTTTATGAGAGGGGAATTATGTTACTGCCAGAAAGATGGCAA
>JBCFXI010002673.1:0-18808 GCA_038496175.1 Ampulex compressa | reverse complement strand
ATTTTACAACTCTGAAAAAGTGCATTATAGCTCTGAAAAGTAACAATTAATAATCAGTCCTCGCACAATTACTTGATTTAATCTTTTTAATCGATAAATGTTACGAAATCATTATCTGTAATAATTCTGATGCAACAGTTTCTTCTTGAAGGGCATTTTTTCAATTTTAAAAGATATTTTGTTCTTTTCCCACCTTCTTAGACTATCAATAAGTTATATTAGGCTGTATAATGTTGTATTTCCACGTTTCTATGAATAATACTGTTGCGCCGGGCGCCCGAGGTCGGAGGGCCCGCTCCTGCTGCCTCCTCGACGACCAGACAACGGAACGTTGTTTATAAAAAGAGAGTTAGATAAGACTTCGAGAAGCCAATTTCTGTACATCTATTATAGTTATCAAATAGTATTTAACAACATGAAACGTGGTGGTTCCTGCGCCCGTACCCCGAGTCGCAACATTGGTGTCAGAAGTGGGATAGAGCCTACTTCTGTGGCTGGGGCAGAATCAGGAGAAGGCGCCGAGGAACGCCCGTCGTTGGAAGTTTTATTCGCCGGGCTACAAGCATCCTTGGTGAAGCAGCTGACGGAGAACCAGCGACTCGTAGACGCGCGTTGAGAGCGTCAGCGAGTGCTGGGAGTCGGAAAGGAGGCAAGCCGAGGAAGCTGCCTTAGAGGCCCGGCGAGCTGCAGGGGAGGCCAGGCTGGATGCGGTAGAACGGAGTCGCCAGGTGATAACCAACCAGTTACGCGTAAATGGAAATAGGGAAATTCGGGGTACGGCGCACGGGGACGACGCTGCGAGTGCGTCCGACGTTCCCGAGCGTCCGCGCTCCGAGATTCCGACATCGGGATCTAGTATAGCTCGCCAGCGGGACGAGACGAATTCCTCCGCCTCGAATAGGCTTGGATGCACTTTGAAACCCGCTCTCTTTAATGGAGAAGTTTCGTGGGAAGCGTACAGAGTCCAATTTGAAACCATTTGCGATCTTAACCACTGGGAAGGGGCGAGGCGCGCAGCCGCGCTCGTGGCTTCTCTCGACGGCCCCGCACGAAGCGTGCTTGTAACGTTTTCCGCGGAGGAGAGAGCCGATTACGAGAGGTTGGCATCGGCTGTAGAGTTCTGCTACGGACTCAAAAATTTTGCAAATTTAAATTATATCCGTTTTCAAAATTATAAGCAACAATCGGGACAAACGATCCTCGAGTTGGCTTCAGAAATAGAAAAACTTGCCCAGGCTGCATTTACAGTTTATTACCGCGCTAAGAAACGAGGAAATAAGGCGTGTCTTACACTTAGGAGGCTATTTCATTCTTAGGGCGGCTGTAGTAAGGGCCTTAGAGGTGGAGGCGGTGGAATCTTTGGCAATTGAGCCGAATGTACATACTTCGCGGTTCCCTCGGGCGGCGCGCTCCGATCCGCGAGACAGGCCGGTTAAAAGGGGTTATTTTGGAAAACTTAGGGAAGAGCGTGATACGCGTCCGTTGACATGTTGGACGTGTTATAAAGAAGGGCATTTTGAACGAAATTGTCCAAAAAGAACAAAGACTACGACTCATTGCAAGACCTGGCAAGACCAGAAGAGAAACGGGAGAAAGCCGACGTAGAGGGGGAAACGTCGGCTTCTTGCACGTTTGTCCCCGACGCACGAAGGATCCTAGGGAAGAACTGCCCTAGCGTCGAGGGATTTGTAGCGGGATTCCCTCGGAAAATATTGATAGATTCGGGTTCGACGGTAAACCTTATTAACGGGGATAAGCAGAATGTAGGCGCGGTGGATGCGAGTGAGGCTAGACTGTTTACGATTTCGGGAGAGAAACTTCCGGTTCTTGGAAAACGACGCCTTATAATAGAGCTAGGAAATCTTCGGTCGGAAGAGGACTTTCTGGTGGTACCTATTTCGGAGGAGTGCATTTTAGGTACCGATTTCTTCTGGAAGCATTCCTGCGGTTTAGACTTCATTGCAGCGAAGCTACGGATAAAAGACCAGGAAGGACTTAACTTTGTAGGGGCCAGCCAGTTGACAAATGCTGTAACCCTCGTGGAAGAACACGAGAAGCCCTTACTAGTACATCTTCAGGATCTTTTTCAAAGGAGTAGTCGAACTTTGTCCGCTGGTCAACAACAGGAATTTCGTAATTTATTAATAGAGTTTCATCATCTTTTCGCTAAAAGTCCCGAACAGGTGGGAAAATGCGATGTGCTGAAACATCACATCAATCCTGGAGATTGCGCACCAATCAAACAGCCGTTTCGACGAATACCAATACATCGACGAGAGGAAGTAGCAGAACTCATCGAGAAGATGAAGAGACAAGGGGTCATTGAGGCATCGAGAAGCCCGTGGTTGTCCCCCATCGTGTTGGTAAAGAAAAAGGATGGTAGTACGCGATTCTGCGTAGACTATTGACAACTAAATGAAGTAACGAAGAAGGATTCGTATCCCTTACCTAGGATTGAGGATACATTGGACGCTTTAGCCGAAGCATCTTGGTTTTCCATGTTGGATCTACAGAGCGGATATTGGCAGGTAACTCTTGCCGAAAAAGATAAAGAAAAAACTGCTTTTTCAGTCGGAAGCGGACTCTGGCAGTTTAAAGTCATGCCATTCGGTCTTTGCAACGCTCCTGCCACGTTTGAGCGCCTGATGGAGTCGGTACTTGCGGGGATCAATTGGAAAACCTGTCTAGTGTACTTGGATGACATAATTATTTACGCCAAGAGCTTCGAGGAGGAGATACAGAATTTGCGAGAAGTGTTTTCTCGTCCGCACGAGGCGAATTTATTGCTCAGCCCGAAGAAATGCAATTTTTTCAGTCGGGAAACAAGATATTTAGGACACAGTCTCCGAAGCCGGAATAAAGACTGACCCGGAAAAGCTGACTGCCGTAAGAGATTGGCCTACGCTAAAAACCAAGAAAGAGGTAAAGAGTTTTCTTGGATTGAGTACGTAATACAGGAAATTTGTGCAGGATTTTTCCTAACTGGTCAAGCCACTTTATCGGCTAACGGAGGACAAGGTCGTCTTTCTTTAGACAGAAGATTGTCAACGAGCTTTTGACGAGCTAAAAAGGCATCTTATCGAGGCACCCATATTAACCCTTTGCGGTCGGATTAAATTTGGAGGTGGTATCGTACTGGTCGGAATTAATTTCCCTCGATAGAGCAGGGATACATAACACGCAAGTTTACGATGGATAATCAAGATTTAGCAATTCTTTTGTGAACTTTATATATATCTTTATTCAATAAACTAATATAGTCATTTGTTTTTGTATAAAATTATGTTTTATAATTCTCCTACGTGTGATATTTTTTAAAACACTCTCCAACATGCAGGCCAGGTTTTCGAGTGCATGTGTCACAAAAATAATTGGTTTGGTGCCTTCCACCCTTAATCTTTCTGTTTGAACATACACTACAGTCTTTACTTTTTACATTTTCGCAATGCTGCAATATATGCAGTTTTCCATCAAGTCTTTCTTCCTTATCGGATGTCGATGGTCCTCCTGGTTTGGAATCTGCTCCGTCCCGAAAATTACCTACCAGTTGTGTCACCAATTTTCGGACGAATATAAAATGTGACATAGGTGTCCTGTTCTCTTTTCGTGCTGACGTCTTATATAAAATATAACTATTTATCGCACAAACCTCCAATCCCCAGAAAAAAAGTTTTCGCCACCATTTGCACGATTTTCTCATAAAGCAATATGAACTTGCTAATTGGTCAACCTTATCCACGCCTCCCATATTATTATTATAATTTATAATAACATTTGGCTTTATAATGTTGACGGTCCCAGCTTGTTTCTTCCTTCTTTCTACAATTTCCGTGCCCGATGTGTCGTAACTGCTTAGGATGGTGACTATTCTTTTATCCTTCCACGCTAATAATAGAATATCACCTGATCGGTAGGCAGCGACAGTATTATTGTTTGTTACAGCTGGTTTTTTAATCACAGCTGGTACATATTTCCTATTTGTGTTAATTGTATCAGTTAAATAACAACTTAGTTTGAGAAGTTCCTGCGCTAATGGGATCCCTGTAAAATATGTGTCCGTAAAGATGTGGTATCCCTTTGCCTCGGGATTTGCGGTCAACAGCTTGTAATACAATTGTAAGACAATCCGTGAACTGACAGGGAGGTCTGGACGGATGAGAGTGTCTGTAGTGTCCGTAAAGATGTGGTATCCCTTTGCCTCGGGATTTGCGGTCAACAGCTTGTAATACAATTGTAAGACAATCCGTGAACTGACAGGGAGGTCTGGACGGATGAGAGTGTCTGTAGTAATGCTTCCATAGTAGGGAATCATAGCATATATGTATCCTGTGTGTGCATCTGACAATACGTAAATCCGGATTCCCCATTTAGTGGGCTTTTTAGGATTATATGTAATAAAGCTAATTTTGCCCTTGAATTTGACAACAGATTCATCGATGGATATTTCTCTATCCGGTGTAAAATACTCTTGGAATTTGTCACCAATATAATCCAGAAAGTTGCTCACTTTCTGGATTCTCGTGGATACATTTCTATTTGCGGAAACATTTTCATTGAGATGTAACATCCAAAATATTTGGAAAAATCTTTCCTTACGAAACATATCTCTAAAAAATTGTATGTTTCCAACATGATCCTTAGTCCAATAATGTTTCATGCTAGGAATTGGTATAGTACCCATGTTCAGGATTACACCCAAAAAAGCTGTTAGCTCCTCCTTCGTCACATCGACCCACTTATTCCACGTTGATCGAGGTGATAAGGGCTGACCGACTATTCTATTTTGGGCATATTTATTTGTCTTCAGTATAATTTTTTCAAGCAGTGCGTCTGTGAAGAAGAGTCTAAAAAAGTCGATAGGTTCCGTGCAATTCAAGGGTACATTCGGTCCAACAGTTTTCGTTCCCGTCGAAAAATTGGTTTTTGATTGTGGCTGATCTGTGCACGTAACGTCCCTCCAAGTAGTAAATTCGTCTATATTACTATTCTCATTTTCATCATTTTCTTCTGTTTCACTGTCGCTGGATATTGTTAACTGCCTTACTCGTCGCTTCACTGGAACTATGTTACTATCAGAGTCACTGCAATCGTTATCACTTTCTCTCTCAGAGTCAGTATTCAAGAGGCCAAAGTAAAACTCGTCATCGCTATTGTCAGTTTCACCGAACACTTCTTCCGGTAACTTCCTTTTTGCCATTTTGGGCAATTATTTTGAAATATTTTAACAAGAGAGAACGTCTAATTGCTGTTAAATACAATTTATATAATATACTTTGGAATTCTACAAGGTTTCGTCAGATGTTCTCGCTTTCGTTACGTTCAGAAGAAGACTGACTCGCCACTGCGTCTTGCAAGCGCGAGCGCTGGGTCACAGCTTTTGTTTAGAATAGATTACGTTATCTCCAATCGATGGAGCACCGTATTACTTCGTGAATAGGTTCTTTAGGCTGTGAGGTTCGTATAGGAAAAGTGTAAACTGATACCTGAATGCATACAGTATACGATTCGTATGGTTCCTTGCTGTGGTGGCTGAGAGCAGACATACGACCGGAACGGTAAAAAGGCTTTGGTGGCTGAGAGTGGACATACGACCGCAAAGGGTTAAGTTACCCCGTCCCGGATGCAGATTTTATATTAGATACAGACGCCTCGAACGTAGCCATTGGAGCCGTTCTGTCGTAGATTCAGGACGGACAGGAGAAAGTTGTAGCGTATTTCTCCAAAACGTTGGGCAAAGCCGAGCGCAATTACTGCGTAACTAGAAAAGAATTTTTGGCTATAGTGAAATCAGTGGAACATTTTCATCACTACTTATACGGCAGGAAATTCAATATTCGAACTCATCATGCCGCTTTGAGCTGGCTTCTTGCTTTTAAAAATCCGGAAGGACAAATTGCTCGGTGGATAGAGCGTCTACAGGGATACAAGTTTGAAATAAATCATCGAGTAGGCCAACATCATGGCAATGCGGACGGACTATCAAGGAGACCTTGCAAAGAAAGTAGCTACAAACGCTGCCGCCGTCTGGAAGAGAAGGAGAAAAGCTGCGAGCAACCGGTGGCCCGCATTGTGTGTGAAACAGCAGACCCTCACGACTGGAAGCGGGTTCAACCGGAGGATGAAGATATTCGCCTGCTGTACTTAAGGAAAACCGGCGGGATTAGACCCGATTGGTCGGAAGTCTCCGCGTCGTCCGACGTTACGAAATACTTGTGGAAACTATGGGACCCGTTGGAAATAAGAGACGGGTTACTTTACCGTTGATGGGAGTCCCCGTATGGACAGGAGGTAAGCTGGTTATTGGTTGTCCCAAAGATTAAGGTGAAGGAGGTGTTGGCGAGCTCTCACGATGCGCCTTCTGGAGAACATTTTGGAATTCGAAAGACACTTGCCAAAGTACGACAAAGATTTTTTTGGATTGGTCACCGAATGGACATAGAGGACTGGTGTCGTTGCTGCGCGCAGTGAAAAGGGACCTTGCAAGTGTACAACGTGGGCGTGCCCTTTGAAAGGATGGCCCTGGACGTTGTGGGTCCCTTGCCGAAGTCCCATGAGGGGAACCGTTATGCGCTCGTCGTGGTGGATTACTTCTCTAAGTGGCTGGAAGTAATCCCGATGCCGGACCAGAAAGCTGCAACGATAGCCAGGGCTTTGGTACGAGAAGTCGTCAGCAGACATGGCGTTCCGTTGGAGCTGCATTCCGATCAGGGTAGGAGTTTTGAATCCTGTATCTTCAAGGAATTGGTAAGAATTCTAGGGATCAGGAAGACTAGAACAACTCCATTACACCCTCAGTCGGATGGGCTTGTGGAACGAATGATCAGGACGCTGTTAGAATATCTGACTCAGTTTGTGGCCGCCAATCAGAAAGACTGGGATGAATGGATTCCAAAGTTCCTTCTGGCGTATCGGTCGTCTCAACACGATATAACACGGCATACACCGGCCATACTCATGATGGGACGAGACCTCCGCTTACCCTTGGATTTAATACGCGGGAAGGATCCGGAGTTTTTGCCAGAGACGGAGTATATTGTAGGAAAGCGCATAAATGATGTAATTTACCGAATAGCACGTTCGAACGGAGCTAAACCGAAAGTAGTGCACGTGAATCGGCCAGCGCGGTTCAAAGGAACCCGAGGAAAGGATAGTAAATAGGTTCGGATTTTACTAGTGTTTCTGCTGGCATTGTGTTGTGATAATGACTAATACTTTTGTGCGCCAGTTTAATTATAGCGGCTTAGGTAGCAGGGTGAAAGTAGGTGAAGCCCCTTTCGCTGCACGAGCGGGGAAGTCCAGCTCCGTCAAGGTGAAACCTTGGATGGCCGATGGGTGGCACCGAAAGGGTAAGATCCCGAGCTGTTTTCCGGCGGTGATCTTTGCCTTCAGACCCAATGCAGGGTCTTGGGAGATGTCGGGTCGCCCCGAGCAAAGCTCGCCTCCGTAAATCGACAGGGAAAGAGTCGTACTTGCGAAAAGCGGGTATGCGGGTTAAACCTCGCGGTGAATGAGTCAGTTGATATGGACAGGCGACGTTAGATTTTAAGAGAATTTTGGGCGCCGTTTCTGCTGTATTGCTTCCCTTCCAGGGTGAGATGTATTCTTTTGACGAAGCAAAAGCAAGCAGCGAACGGCGTGGGAACTAAGAACGTGCTTCACGTCGAGCTGTGTAGGGGCGCAAATAAACGAGTCTACCATCGCGTGGAGCAAACGCGATCTTGGGGCTGCTCGATGGAGCTGTGGCGCGCGGCACCTGGTAGGTGCCAGACAGAAGGCGGTTAGGCGACTACGTTTCCATCGGGTTGGATTCGTCGCTGGACCGAAGGGAGCTGTCGTTGATTATCACCGAAATTTCTTCATTCGGAAGAGGTACCAGCGCCTTGCTCGGGGTTTTCTGGGTAGTTTTCCCTCAAGCGAGAAGGCAAATGCCGAGGCGTAGCCGTCGGAAGGGCCACCTGAAGGGGGGCTCCAACCTTGCTCCTTCCCCTTGCCGGCGGAGGTATCCGAAGAAAAGAAGACGCTCCGCACCCCTCCTGTGAACGACGCTGCGTTCGGGACGAACGCTTTCCGGGAGGGGGAGTAGTGTTGCGTCGGGCGCCCGAGGTCGGAGGGCCCGCTCCTGCTGCCTCCTCGACGACCAGACAACGGAACGTTGTTTATAAAAAGAGAGTTGGATAAGACTTCGAGAAGCGAACACGTGTTCTTAAGACTCTGCTAATTTCTGTACATCTTTTATAGTTATTAAATAGTATTTAACAACAAGAAACGTGGTGGTTTCTGCGCCCGTACCCCGAGTCGCAACAATACAATTAAATATGTCAATGTGTATTGTAAAAATCATAATTATACATTCCTGCGCAGTTTGTAAATAGCGCACGTGTCGATCACAGAGTCTACAAATCTGAGCCGATTTGCCCCAGTCGCCTGACACTGCCACGGTTGTATTCTAGCTTTTCCTTGCTCCCCCTGAGGGGACGCGAAACAAATTAATAGGTCCGTCTGTACCACGCTCACTCGTACACAGCCCCCCCCTCCTCTTTTTTGTGTGTCAAAACTAACAAATATGGCGGCGGATTACAAGGTATAGTCAAAATTACTCTGCTTTACGCATGAAAAATTTGGGGATAGGCAGAAGTAAACTAAGTAGGGGAGATACTGGAAAAATACTTAAGGTGATCTTTTTGAAGCCGAAATGTCAACACTCCAGCATACTTAACTCTGAAGGAAATAAAAGCAAACAAGGGAAGAATAGAAGCGGCAGAAAAAGCAGTGAAGTATGAGAAAACGAAACGACTGAGCATCAATAAAATAATATAAAAATGCTGCAGAGAACTAGACAGGAAGAAAGAGAAGCAGACACAATGAGATACATCGAGAGATGCATATTATAGACTATAACGAGCATCGCTCCCACGCCAGATAAAAAAGGGAAATCAAGAAACAAACCAGAGTGAAATTTAACATCTGCATGTCAGTTGTCCCAAATGTTATGTCTGCGAAAATAAAAGGAGAAACTTCAAGGACTCTTAGGAACCCCGGTAGTAAACAGAAATAGGGCACAAGTAGGATAGGGCCATATGCAGGATTGTGTCCCACCATAATAATTCTTCCTTTGAGAAGAGGAAAACTCTTCTACATATACTGGCACTTTTGGGAATAACGGGAACTACTATTACGATCTTACTACCCAGTGCATTTCCTCGTGCGTAGCAACGCGGTTGCTCTCGATTTTCCTCAGCTTATGTTTTAACCAATAAGATTTGATCGTTTTCTGTAAATATTCTTCATCCAGTTTTTCTCCATTAAGTAGTGGAGATCACGATATTTGTGAAGTACCTGAGACGCACTCGACTGCATATCGTTATAGCCGGGAAGATCAAGGGTCAGTTTGATGAGAAATAAATTCAAATGTAAATCTCGTAGTGGACAGACGCTCAATGGTAAGGGATTTTATTTCGAACTAGTATCATCAATAAAAACTTTTATTGCAAAAGAAAATTTCGTTGCTGTTGAAGATCTCTCTCAACCCGCTACATCCGTCCCCGAACCTTTCTTTGAACACCCTCACGGTAATTACGTCAAAGAAGTCACAGAACTCCACAAAAAATTCGCGCAAGAACATTAGTCGACCTGCCTCATACCAGGGGAGTGTCGCGCAGACACGTTTGACCCAAAACCGAAATTCTCTAGCTTTAAAAACGATACTTAACCCTTTCCGGACGGAGCCGCTCGACGGGCGAGCGTCGCTGTGGACGAGGGGTATTGGAGCGTGCAATAAAGAAAATATTCACGCTTTGCATCGTAAGTTTACATTGTACGGAAGATAAGACTTCATCGTTCAAAAGCCTCATTTCATTCAGAGACAACTTGATATCTTAGGCTAGTATACCCACGCGTATCTTATCGAAAACGACGACAGACGTACGCCAGCCAGAGTTGGGCGAATATATCCGACACTCGTCCGCAACGGTAAAAAAGCTTGGGCGGATGTATCCGCCACTCGTCCAGAAGGGATTAAACTCGCAAAACATTAGTCCGTGACAATACGATAAATAAGGTAAAGGTACCAGTCATTGACCATATGTCAGAAGTTGACCATTTTTTACTTAAACCTGAAAAATAAGCTTTTTTTAAATAATGGTCTTTCGAAACAAGCAGGGTAGATGTGTTACGATATCTGCGGGTGCGATGCTTATATATAGTCGCTTAGATGTGGTTGTTTATCGTGACTACGGACTATTTTAAACATTAGTAACAACAGTCGTATTCCTCTATAACGCAATCTTCTTAGCGCAGATCTTAAGACAGCGTACGTAATTGACGATAAGTAGTTTCTCAGCTTTTAATTTTTCCTGCTTGAAACTTCTACTATTTTAATTGCTATTAAATTTAACATTCATTCAACAAACTGTTTCTCTCATTTCTATATTAAAAACTTAATTGACCGCTAAGTCTACTACCAAATCGTATCATTCCGATTACATCTAGAAGTTGACACGCGTAGTCAACTACTAATACAAATTATTCAAATTTATGTACTATTTATATTATATCTATTTTACATGTACTTTCATTAGAAACGAGTAATAGAATGCTCACTTTTATAGTATAATGTGTTTTAAAAGATGACTACGTGGCCAACTACTAACTTGACCTCCGGTCAATTATTGACATTATTTAGTTTACACTATCGTAAATCATTATATGTTATTAAAATCAATAAAGTAGTAAGATATACTTACATATGTAATAATTTTATAGATTATTAAACTACTGAACCGAAGATGCCGCGTATCAAGGGTGCTTTTAGAAATTATTCTGATGAAACGATGAAGGCAGCGATTGAAAATGTTAACTTACACAAAATCGCTGATATATTAGATTATAAATGGGGAAATGTAACATTTTATATTAATGACCCTACTAAAATCAGCAAAAAGCAAAATATGTACTCAATACCCGAATTAGATTCAATATGGAATTATAGTTAACTTAGTTTTTACTGGCTTTCAGAAATTAATTTTGTTTCACCTGTATTTGCTCTTTTATTTGTTATTTATCTTGATTTTGTAAATAAACGATGTTAAAGTGATTGCTTTTATTGATTACGGTTCTGATATAAATGGTCAACTACTAACGCACAGAAGATCAATTACTGATTTTTTCAGTTTCACAAATGATCAACTTCTGACGTAGTAGTTGACTTTCTATTAATGATTACTGTTTTTGTGTAACGTAACTTTTCGAAATAAATATGCTTTGTTATATAATGTCAGAAGTTCAAAGAATATCTTCACGCTTCGAGATTCACTATTTAATAAAAATTGAAAAAGTTTCCACTATCTCTGCTAAGAATTTGTCTTAAGTGGTCAACTACTGGTGCCTTTATCTTATATGTACTTTTTTATTTCGCATTTGGTAGTATATTCACATAAGCTATTCTTAACCATTTGTTAAGAAAATACGCGAGACTTCGTTATTCTGGTAACATAACAAGAAAATCTATTTTTAGTTCCTTAAATCGTCGATTGTGTCAAAGAAGTCTAAAAATGAGATATCTCGTCACCCGTACGCAATATGTTAATAAAAGTCTCTATTGTGAATTCAAATTCGAGGGGAGTGTCGCGTAGACACGCTTACGGGGGAAAATATATATAGACGCCTAAAAAATGCATGATTTTCAGGAATCTTTTTAAAGAAGATAGACTAATATTAAATTATTTTAATGTTTGGTCTTTAGTTCTACATACCTTAAACTAATAAAATACATTTTTTTTATTGCATGATAAAATAAAATGGCCGACATATCTTCACGTCTTTCTGGTAGGTTCGCGCGCGGATTACAAATTGGCGTGAGTTCCCCACTTTGTTGTATTTGTCTAAATCGAACCGTATAAAAAAATTCTTATTACTAATATCCGTATTTTCTATATGAATCTAAAACACCGAAAAAAGTTGAAAATTAGAAGAGTTATACACCTTTAAACGTTACGTCATTTTTTTCACTTTTTTGCTATAAAAAAGTACTTTTTTGTGATTTTTCAAAACGAATAGAACACATAGAAGGTAATAATGTTGTGCAGTTATGGTTAAAGATTCATTAAAACTCGTCGAATTGTTTTCGAATAAGAGCTCACGACAATTCCAGAGATGTAGTTTTGAGAAAAACGCGTTTACAAATTTGAGAAGTGAAAAATATATAATACCTATATCATACCGACTAATCATCGATTCCAGGACCATATAATAGATTTTCAGCTTCCTCGTACAACTTATTTTGCTTGATTTGTAGCTCTCTGTGTAGTTTACGGGCCTCCTTGGCGGATAAAGCGCTGCGTCGTCTTTGCCGAATCAAGCGGTGCCTGTTGATCATATCAGCGTACTTCTTACACTAACTTCTAATAATTATTTGTAACTCTTGCATACTTTGTAAAATGGAAGTATATCCTTCATTGAACAGTCCAGCAGAAATGTACGATGCTATTTCAACCGTTCTTAACCTAGAATTGAGGTGTTTCGAAGCTAAGCGACAGAGAGCAGAATTGAAACTTTTATTTGCATTCTGTCTATGGCTGCCTAAGCATCTTTGGACTAATTTATTCTTAGATAAATCTTCATAACTTGGAAAAATATGTTTCTGCACTGTTAGATTAAGAGGAAGAGGATACTCAAATAAATCTAAAAGCACAAATGGTAATAAAGGGCCATAATATTTTTCTTCATCACTTCAACATTCTGCACATTTCTTTGAATAGCTAAGCCGTAGTAAATGGTCAGTTTTATTTATCAAAGTATCCGTTAATCCGTCCTTTCTACCGAGCTTTCTTTACATTTCGAAGCCGAATGCTTATTCTCTTCTCGATGTAACCGATACGCAGACTTTTTATCACTTGGAATTTTTTACCATATGGATTCACATCTAAAATAGTCTCGAAAGTTTTCGAATTTCCATCTCCTATCTAATTTCCATACCTCACACCGAATTTCTCTTCCAATTTTAAAAACATTTTTGTGATAGCATGAACTTCCATCTTGTTTCCAAAGCCATCATGATTCTTCGCGCATTCTTTGTGGTGTTTTTCATACCAATCTTCATATTCTGGAGTGTATTCCTTGTTTTTCTAAAATATAAATCCTTGGCAATAGCAACTTTTAATTACTAATCAATAACTTTGCTCATGCAGTAACTTAGTTACTCCGTACAATGATTTGAATCCACGCTTCTTCCCAGAACCATCATCTGAGACCTTCAGATCTAGTAATGGCCTTTCATGTCGTTCATTCTTTTTTCTTCTTCTACAGCTTTTTGCAGAGATGTTCAAATACGGATTTTATAACGGAGTGGATATGTCTGATAATATTGTTATATGCGCTTTTGCTCAACTCGTCACAGATATCCATAAGATTGCAAAATAAATTTATACCGTCTCTGCTAATGCCTAAGAGACGCATAACAAATTAAATTCTACTATTCACTTCATGTCCATTATTGATGAAAGGTCCCTGCATCAATATCTCTTCGGCTACAGTGGCATAGCAAAACAACTTAAAAACCAAGGCCTCGATTACCCGCTTCTTCGAATTTTAAAGTTTGTTTCCACTCACGACAAATAACTATCTGTCCTATAGCTGTAAAAAAGGTAGAAAATTCTATTAGACGATAAGCATGCACAGAACTCCAATGGATATCTTTATCATCGGCATTGGAAATTTTCCTGGCACTTGTTTTTGCATTGCTTTCTACGGTTTAACACTCTTCATTTTAAAACTGATTGCCATAGAACTTCCTTTTGCGTGGTAGCATTGCCCGTTGTGCTGAATATTTGTTTCCTTTCGGATAGGACCATATTTTCAACTGTCAAAATAGTTTTGTGCCGGCCGAGTTTCGGAGCTAAACTGACAAAATTCTGTTTCACAGGAGCTTCATCAATTTCTATTAAGCATAAGCAAGTCAAGCATCAGAGTCACTTCCCTGAGAATTCTAAACTATTCTTTTGTCTTATCTTCAAGTATTATAAAACAGGTGATAAAATAATAAAACTTGGGAAATTTCGCCGCTAACGTGAGTCTGTGCCTGCTGCGCGTTCTACGGTTCCAACGCCGCGTGACGGATGCGTAAATTTCGGCAGCTGTAATTCCCAATTTTTTGAAATTCATTTTGAAACTTTGGGGTCACATTCTTGGACTAACATTTTACGAAAAAAAAAATAAATTTTTTTTACTGTCTATATGTATTTCCTCTCTTAACCCAAAACTGCAAATTTCCTTATCTCAAAATGATATAAAAATGGTTGAAAACGGTAGTTTGTGACACACTGTAGAAGATAGAAAATATCTCCATATATACTACAAGGGAAAAGACCAAAGTATGATTACGAAATTCAGATGTGGAAATGAAGAACTTGGGAAATAGGTACCGGAAGGAAGAGCAAAAGGTCTGTAGGATATGTAAGGAAGCAAGAGAAATACTGCAGCAGTGTCTCCAAATGTAAAGAACCGAAAAGAGAAAAATAAATCCATATAAATAAAAATGTAAATGTTCGTTTGAATATGATCTCAAATCTCCGAAAGTTCTTCATCGATTACTTTGAAATTTGTACACCGCATTGCATTCGAATACAGGCATGTTTTTATATACTTATTATATAAATGTCACAACTGAAACAAGTAAAAACATGCTTTTTATGAATTTAAATCGATTTGTTTTCATCGGCACTATAACTGAAGTGTATCTTTATTACAAGACCCTGAAGTTTAATGGAGAAACGAAAAGAATGTGTTGCGCTGCCGGAACAATTGAATTGCCTCAATTCGGAGCCACTACAAACATCGTTTTTCATGGATTTCGATTTATTTTCATTTTGATTTAATTATTTCTGGTGACATTGCGTGGGAATTCAGCTGTATCGTTTACCACGACGTTCATTTTGTGAGTATAGGTTATTTTTTCTGTTTTCATTATTTTTCATTGCGTGTTTGAAATTGTTTTTCTTAATTTTCAGCGCAATTGCCGATTGAATCAGGCCGTGTCCTGTTTTTTTATTTTGATATATGTGTTATAATTTCTTCTTTTCTTTTTTAGTGCAATCAACCTGTTAGTTCGTCCAAATAATGTCTTACAGAAGATTCAACTTAGGTGATCGTATTCGCAAAGCAGAAGCAGTGCAAAGAATAACTAAAAATCAAACTGAGGCAAAAGGGACAATGGCGAAGGAGTGAAAGAGACAAAGAATAGCTCAAATACGTGCCGAGAAAGCAGCAGAGCGACATGCAGCTGGACCAGAACATGCGCGGTTACCAGTACGGCGAACACGTTCTCCGAATACAGATGTACTTCATTCTCAACAGAATGAACGCGATAGGCTGAAGCTGACTGAAAGACGTCAACGAGAAACGGCAGATCAATGTCAAACACGAATCGGTGCTCCGCAATCACACGATTACAATCGACTTACATTCTAGTACAACCCAGCTGATGAGTAGAGTTTGAGTCCGCATGTTTTCATCAGCACTATGACTGAAGTGTGTCCTTATTGCAAGACTCTCAAATTTAATGGCGAAGTGAAAGGAATGTGTTGTACCGCCGGAATAATTAAACTGCCTTAACTTGGAGAACAGCCAGAGCCATTCAAAATTTTACTTGCCGGGTACACCGCCTAGTCAAATCATTTCCTAACAAACACAAAAAAATACAACTCATGCTTTAAAATGATGTCGTTCGCCGCAGAAATCTTGCCAATGTTACATCCGAGTAAACTCTTACCTTCTTAATTTAAAATATAATTTGAATGATTTCACAGAAAGGCATACCCGAAAATTTCCCTTGTATTTTATCCAGCCTATTCATCGACCACCGCGTTTAACTATGTTTACACATTCCGGGAGATAACGCCAGCTGGACCACGACCGAACCCTCTCAAAGCCTTTTTAAGCAACGTTAAAATCTACCGAGCATTAGAACATATAATATATTAAAATCTACTAAACAAAAGGAATCTTTCTGTGAAATAATTAAAATAAGTTATATAAGTTTAAGGGATATTTAACCCTAACTGCAAAGGCAAATATCCTTTTTCTTTTAAATAAATTCACTAGAATATTTTATATCTTTGGAACAAAAAGAGATAGAACAATGATTCAAAGTGCAGGAGACTCGCCTTCGCATAAGAATAAACATATTTTTAAGCAACTTCAACAAACTTTGTTAATAATTAACACACAAAAAATCTCAGAATTAAATATAGAAACATAAGAATTCCATAGAGGCAGAATGGGGCTAACGCAGAGCCTTACCCTCCCTCTACGCCCTACTTTAAACAAATGTGAGTATTGGTCCTACCAATTTCCTAAGACCATCGATTGGCCCTTAAGGGACACCCCTCCACTTTTGAATATAGTATAAAAGAAGCTGTCAAAGGCCAGAACGTTGCTCTTTACGCCAACTCGCTCTTTACGCCGACTCGCTTTTTACGCCAACTTGCTTATTCGGTTACTTAGTTGGTCAATCTCGACCACTGTTCCAGTGGTCCATTTTAAAATGCCATCCAAGGGTGGATTCCGAGTTAAAGAGAAGAGATTGCGGTTCCTAATTAAATCGGCTCTTATTCAAAATCAAGATCCTTTACCTTTGTTTAATCAGTTAGTACTACTCAATTCTATCTCCTGTCAAAAACCTTGAATTCCACGACTTGAACCTCCATCCCCGAGTAAAGTGCTTAAATGCATTGACTCAAAATCGGAGAACAAAATTCGAGTGTTTCGCTACGGCGTGCCCTCACACCAGCTCAATTCATGCCAACTTTCAAAGTGAAAGAACAAATTTATCGTAAAGCCAGCTCCCTCCTTCCGTGTAGAAATAGTCAACATAAATTCCTGCAAATGTATTTCATCGGCGATGGCAATGATGAATTGAATGCATGCTGCGGAATGTCTACTGGTATAAAAAAAGTATCGTTTCCCAGTTGCAAGAGCTTCTTCACGAGAAAAACGATTTGGTGCGTTTATTGTAAACAGCAATTGACATGCTGCCATCTGATATACACAAAATCGTTATTCATGCTCAAGCTATAGATTCAATGCTTCAGCTATAGACAAAGCGGTAATGGTTATAGTCGGGGATCAATTTCAACCTAGAGATGCTAAGATGTGCTGGAATAGCCAATCAGTATTTGGGATGATGCCAATAGATATCATTTCAACATTAAGATGATAAATTCAATCAGTAGCGAAGAAACAAAAAAGAAATACAGCGCAATGAACTATTATTCACACCGATTAATGATTCGAGAGAATGAAGATAATCATATATTGAAATGCCGTCAATTGCTTCAGCAGTACATCCTAGATATATTATGCAAAAATTGAATCAGAACGTTTGATATTCATGTGTTTACCCGTTTTAGTGCCACGCAGCGCGATCACAATGTTCGCGTATTGTAGTGAACTGTGTCGCCATGTTTGGTCACTTCGCAACACGCTCGTTTCCGAATGTATCTCGTCGCAAGTCTGTCAGAGTTTCCTCTCGTAATTACTAATTTTCTTTCAAATAATCGTAAATAAACTGCGTAATTAGCAGTCTTTCTTTAACACAGTGGGTTCCAAGGTTTATTTTTTATAATATGTCGACGGAAAAAAGAGCAGCGCGACCGCGTCGATTGATGTTATTCGCAAATAAATGACGGAAGCGCTATCGCGCTTTATGGCACAATCCGATATGCATTTTTAAAAACCTCTGGCACTAAAACGGCTAAATCAGAGCAAGCTTTGCATTGAAGAATAGGTTTATTTGCAAAATGTAGTTGTAAATGAAGATAATACAACTAATATTGAAAGAATAAAGATTTTGCCATCTTCACATACAGGGAGTCTACTTCATATGCATAAGTACGCTCAAGATGCAATTGCGCGTGTTTATCGATACAGATGTTTGGATCTATTCATGACATTCACATGCTATCCAGCTTAGGACGTTATACAAGAATTCTTGCTTCTTGGGCAATCGCAGGTGGATAGACATGACATCAGGTGTTTTCAGAAAAAAGCTAAAATTGCTGATGGATTTCATCATAAAACATGAAGTCTTTGGGTGTGTATGCTGCTGGATGTACTCAGTGGATTGACAAAAGCGGGGTTTGCCACACGCGCATATGATGTGAATCTATAACAAAATCAATTCAAATGTATTGGAATATAAGTACATTTATATTTCAATATGCACATAATGACATCTGTAGAGCATAATCATAACTTGCGACTGAACGAGCGATGTAAAAATTGACAGTTGAAGTTTGTCGATCCGCATGGAAACGTGTAAAAGTTTATTAAGACATTTTGTACAATATATTATTTAAAAGTTATAAATAAACGTAACTTATTAATTCAATCAACTCAAGAAACAGTGTGTTATTCCAACAAAATGAAATCGACATGATGAAATAACCGATCCCAATGTTGATAAGGATTTGTATGAAGTTAAGATGAAAAATATGATACATGGACCTTAAGGTACGCTGAATTTAAATTCACCATGCATGATAGACAGAAAATGCTCCAAACGATATCCTCGGACATCAGTATACAACACAGTGACAGGAAACAATGGATATCCTTTATACAGAAGATCAGCAGAAGATGGCAATAAATCGCTAACCATACAAAAGCGGAACGGTGTAACGAACGCCGTTACCACCCCCAGGAAGTAGGAAAGAGATCGAGAGAAAAGAAAGACGATTAAGTCGCTCAGGACAAGGCGACACAGCTGCAAAGGATCAACGCGCGCAAACCATAAAACGGTCCCAAAACTAAACCC
>JBCFXI010002672.1:0-18854 GCA_038496175.1 Ampulex compressa | reverse complement strand
ATATAATATATATAAAGTGTTAAAAAAATATATAAAGTGACATTGGAAGATCATATATATATATATATATATAGTTAGTATTATATAATAGTTATTAGATAAATAATAGCTGTGATAAACTATCACTGCTCGTCAAGATCACTGAAACGACTGTTATTTAATATAAGCAAGTTACCTTATTTAATGTTACGTTAATAAATTAATTAGCAAAGCATGTTATTTAATAGTGCAAGAAGATTAGAAGTATTATATCAGATCGTATATGAATCTTATCTATAATATTTAGATTATCTATATAAATCTACGTTATAGTATCTGAGTCAATGTACGTTTTTAGCTTTAGTATCCAAGTCACGCTTTTATTGAAAAAAATTTATATAAAAAAGATCCTCACTGCAGGTCGATATAACGCGAATCAAAATTCAGATTATTCCGGTCCAGCGATACTCGGCATTTTAATCCGGATCAGGATGACGCAAATATCGAGATACCGATCTAAGTTCCTAACTCCTTTGGAAGCACAAGTAAAATCATCCTTCGCAGCGACAAACGAATCCATTTCATCTGTTCTCTCCACGTGCCGCTGGAATTTCACGTTCCGTCCCTCAACTTGTCCCTAAAAACGCGTTTGGCGGCTGCAGACACGAGCCGGATTATGAACCAGATCATAACGTTCGGCCAGTTCAAAGGAATCGCGTTATCCTGCTCACCTTGGAAACTTTCTGAATGAAAGTCGAGCTCTTTTGTTCGAATGGAATCGGCGTTGCCAGCAACGTGTACGCTTTCAGACTTGTCCAGAGGACCTTTTGCTGTGGCGACACGCGCCTCGCAATGAGGAGGACCATTAAACCGCGTGCGAAAGCAAGGCGTGGGAGAATTTGAATTTTTGGGCGTCGGGCGATAATGAAGATAAGGCGGATATCGGTGTCGACAATTCCGTGGCGGAATTTTGACTCCTCTGGGAACCGTTTCAAGTTCTTTCCGCCTATTCGCACGAGTTTCGTCAGCCTGGAGGCTCGAGGCGAATGTATCGACCGAGAGGCGACCAGGATTGCACGGCTGTAGAGCGGGTCGACGTAGCCCCAGGCGTCTACGAAACGTTTCTCTCCATTTATTTATTTAATTTTCGACATCGGCGAGCGTCGATTGCTTTCGACACGGACTGCCGTTAGCAGATCGAGATCGATCCTGAATACTAAATAAATGCGGACCGAGATCCCGAGTCCGATCGACGTTTCGTGGACAATTTTATTTTCCAAAGCAGACGTACTTACTCTGAGAGAGAAAGTCCGTGAATGATAAATAGAATTCGGGACTCCCTTTCTTGATTCTGGATATCGATTTTTAAGTACGCTCAACATGGTTTCTGTGGCTTGGTATTGATTTCTGTACGGATATATATATCGTAGATTATTCGCGTAGATGTATTTTAGAGGTTTGGATTTTCATCAATTATAGACATCAATTTTTAAGCACGCTCAACGTGGTTTCTGTGGCTTGGTATTCATTTTCGTAGGAATGAATATATATAATATTATACATAATATATAACATATAAATAATTTTCATCTATTTTTTCCGCGATTCTTTTCTGGGAGAAATGTATTGCGTGGTTGTATGAAATTCTAGGGTATTCTTTTCTAAGAGAATCTTACGAAATGTCACTTCCTCTTGAAACGTAGCTTTCGTCTAATACACCCAACCTGGCTGGAATTCACTAATTGCACTCTCGAGAAGGATATCGAGGAATAATGGGATTTAATTTGTGAGAGGAGGACATTTCCAGTGCGTGACGTAATCGCTTACCCAGAGTCCATATATAGTTCGGCTGATCCAATTATGAGTTTTTACTGGGCGCAAATGTGAAGGTCGCCCCCGTAATTTCGCAACTGTATTCCCAGCGACTGGAAGCCCTGGACTTTGACGAAACTAATCGCTTATTTATTTCATCGCTTTGTTACCGCGTCAAACGCGCTTGCCTAATTCTCCTTCACTTTTCAATTGAATCTAGATGCGAGCTGGCGCGAATTCGAATTCAGTCAATGGACGAGGATTAGAAAGGATATACCGGCTAGGGTCTGGGAATTAATAATGGACGATAGTGGGGATATAGAGGCTCAGTGTTTGTATCGTTTTATTTCCGTTTAATTATCTTAGGTAAATCTAATTATAGTAATGAACGCGCCGAATTTCCATGCGCCCTCGCGAGGCTCGACTCGAAAGCGCAGCTTCCTGTGGCGAGGTTATCCTTCAAGCGGAATTCTTACGACTCGTGACGCTCGTAGCACACGGAGGCTGCGTTTTCTAGAATTGGAACGGGCATGGAACGATCGTGGGGGTGTAATGGAAATTTTATTTACAATAGCTTCCTGCAGTACCTTATTGGAATACCAAAGTTACAATCGCTTTATCGTTTAGGACAAGATTGATGCAACATCGCGCGCCACGCGTATCTCGTAACGCGATGCGGCCCTTCTCGAAACTTTTATTACTACATTTTAGGGAGCGCTTACGATCAATAGAGCTATGAGTTACAGTATTGTTGTAAAGTTAAAAATGTTTATATGTTTACAGTAAAGTTGAAAATGTGATTCCCTAAGAAACTCTAAACGATCGATACAGCTAAGTGGCTCATTCAAGGATGCAAATAAATGCTCTTGAACAAAATCGCTGATCAGAGGTATAATTTAACAAATCCTACGATCAGCTTAGCAGAGTTCCTTAAGTACCACAGCGACCCAATCGCGATAACAATAAATCATACAACAACGTTACATCAAACTAATTCCTCGTTAATACATCCCTAATTACACAACAAAAATCCACATACGTGTATTCCATTTCGATCTTCTTAACTGTCGTTAAAAAAAAAAAAAAAACAGGAAAACGCAACTCGAATATTCCAGCTTGATAATCAATACTCCCAACAGCACAGACCTCATCCTCCATCCTCAAACCGAATCGACGATCTCGAAAATCCCCAAGACGTACCTGGTCTTTCACTCAAAAGGCCAATGGACTTGCATCCTAATCCTGCTTCATCAAGGTCCGCCTCTATCCCCCAAGAAAAAGCCAAAGAAAGCCTCAACTTAACACTTGGACCGCGGCTATACTTCGCCTCCAACTTACACTCGCAGCGCGCCTTTTCTCGTGAACCGCGCGGGAGTTTGTTCATTCGGTAAAATCGCAGTAAATCGAAAACTACTTCCTCCGTTAACAACGAAACCCTCTTTTATATTACACTTAAACATATCCTCTACGATTATTGTAAAAAAAAAAGAATATGTCCGACATTCCATACAATCACATCGTAATTACACAATACCCGCTCTCCAGCACAAATCTACCAACTACGTATTTCACGTGAATTGCTCCAGCGACACACCGCGAGACCCCCAAAAATACATTGCCCGCAGTCCAAGTATTGAAAAACAACATCCAAATACAGCCCCATGGCGTACCTCCTCCAACCAAGCCTTCCAACAAAGAAAAAACAAAAAAAAGCCCCCGATACATCCACACTGCCAACATATTCGAGCCTCGCGAGGGGCGCCATCCAAAAGAATCTCGTGTCCACCTCGCATGGAGATGAAGTCCCGGGCGCAGGGCTGGACAGGTGGGGACTAGAGGAGCTAGTAGTACCCGAAGCTGATGTCGTGCAGAGGTGGCGCCGCGCCCTGTGGCAGCGCGTAGTCCCTGGCCAGCTGGTCGAGGATGCCCCCGCTCTGGCTACGGGGCTGGAGCTGGGAGCGGTGCTCGTGCACAGGCGCCGGGCTGAACTGGGCGGGGCCCTGGTTGTAGGCCTGCGAAGGTGGCGCTGGCTCCTCGACCGGGCCCTGCTGCAGCACCGACATCTGCCTGGGCGCAGGTGCGGCGGCTGGCGTGAAGATGGGGGGTTTTGGGACTACCTGGGGCCTTGGCGCGGCCTGCTGCGCGGGATAGACGGCCTGGGTGTGGCTCTGAGGCTGCTGGTAGGCCGGCTGCTGGTACTGCGGCGCCGCCACGGGCCTGGCCGGTCCTGCCTGCTGCTGATAGTCGTAGTCCTGGTAGCTGGCGAGGGCCTCCTTGCTGGTGGTCTCGTCGACCAGCGTCGGCGGTGCGACCGTGATGCCTTCCCCGGCGGGCTGGAAGCCGTACTGGTTGGCGCCGTACTCGACGACCCTGACCTTGCCGGTGTCGTCGACGAAGCCGTACTTGCCCTTGACGTCGCCACCGGGCAGCTTGGTCTCGATCTTGAAGGAGCCATCCGCGCCCTCGAAGCCGTACGTGTAGGAGCCGTCCTCGTTGTGCCGGTTGATCTGCTTCAGGATGGCCACAGGGGTGGGCTTGGGGCTCGCGGGGCCCGCGGCCTGGCGCTGGGGCGCGGCATCGGCGTTGTAGCTGCGGGGCGTCGGATGCGCCGGCCTTGGGGACTCGTATTGGGAGTAATCGTCGACGTAGTTGCCACCGGGCTGCTGGTACTGCTGCGCGGATGCAACGAGTACCGCGGCGAGCGACCACAGTATCTGAAATGTGGGAGGTGTGAGGATCGTCGAGAGCTATAAACGAAGAATGATGATTTATAGGTGAAATCGCTTAAAGTTTAATGTTTTTTTTTCATTTAAGAACTGGAATTTAAGAGGCGGAATGGCTTGAAAAATATCGTCGATCGCCATAAACGAAGAATGATGATTTAAAGGTGAAATCGCTTAAAGTTTAATGTTTTTTTTACTTAAAAAACTAGAATTTAAGAGGTGGTATGGTTTGAAAAATATGCTCGTCGATCGCTAGAAATAAAAGAAAATGATTTAAAGGTGAAGTCAATTAAGATGTAATTTTCTTAAATTTAAAAGCTGGGATTTACGAGGTGGAAAGACTTAAAAAATATAATCGTCGATCGCTGTAGATGAAGAATAATGATTTAAAGCTGAAATCATTTAAAATTCAATTTTCTTACATTTAAAAGCTGGGATTTAAGAGATGGAATGGCTTTAAAAATACGATCGTCGATCGCTATAAATAAAGAATAATGATTTGAAGCTGAAATCGTTTAAAATTCAATTTTCTTACATTTAAAAGCTGGTATTTAAGAGGTGGATTCGCTTAAAAAATATATAAAATCATAAGAAATTCCCAGTAAATATAATATGTATATCTGTCTATAACAAATTCACTATACCATATATAAAGTAAATACGCGTATCAGAGTTTATAGACATAGAACGATTAGCGAATAATATATTGTACCCGTATTCCATTCCAAAGCGCTTTATTAGACACGATATTCCTCGGGTACGCGCAAAGCGAGCTGTCGAAATATTATAAAAAGAGAAATATTTATTCCAAATGGCCCTATTTAATTTAAAAATCAACACGGCCTCCAAATTCGCCCTGGTTCAGCCATTATCCTCCAGACATCGTCTTTCAAACCCCAGATTCGATGTAATCGATTAACTCGACCGACACGTGATCATGATCCACGCCATTGCCAACTCGTTCCAGCTTCAAGATACGATCGCAAAGGCGACCAGACATCAGGCTCGATACGAGCAGCGGATCGGACAGGATACGATTTCCATGCACAAAAGCGCGGGCGCAACGATGCGTGACCCTAAGACTACTTGCTGGAACCTTAACCGCCAGACGTGACTTTATTACGCCACGTCTAGCGGATAAACCGCACTCGAAGGATACCGGATTCCTCTATCAAAGGTTGCAACAGCCGGTAAAAGTCCCGGCACCGTTATGATACGCGTTACAAATCGCGCGATAAATAAACACCGGTCCTCGTAGCTTTTTCTCGCCCCCAACTCGGAAAGCAGCCGCGATAATTACCGGTTATAAAATTATACACATAACCGGAATGTACTGGCGCGTGTGATCATTGAAATGCGTCGGAGAGATTTAATCGCGTCGCCTTTTTCACTTTTCCAACTCTCGGAGCACCCTCTCGTATGGAATATGTGCTTCCATACATTGTTGTATATTGTTTCATCTATTTCTTCTATAATATTGTTTAATCTCATTCTTCTATAATATTATTTCATGCATTTTCTCTCTAATATTACTTGATCTACACTCTCGTATCATATACTCTTCCATACTCGAATACTCTTATGGACGATGCAAAGGCCTCCGTCATTTCCTCGACAGTGTTTAGCACGATGCAGGACTGCGCCGAGATATCGCGCGTTTCTCCGTTTCAGCGACAGGAACAGAGTCGTTGCACAAGCGCAAAGTAAATCGCCATATCTCCATTTTCACGCTGAGATTTGGCGTAATAAGTCACGGTACGAGAAATCGGTTTTCTCCAATTTCACAACGAAGCCCGATGCCGATGCGATGAAAGGAGCTAATTGAGTTAGAGGAGCGGGTGGACGAGGCAATTCTTCCCCGAGGCTCGAGATTAATTTCCTAAATACCAGGCGAAAAGTCGGGCCCGCGGCGGACCTTAATGACTAGTCTTATCTGCATAAGATACTTCCTGTAGTTCCGCTCGAACGAGCTCGCTCGAGAAATACCGAGAATTTAAATCGGCCGCGTTCTGCCGATCGGCGTACCTACGCGAATGCATTTCTGCTCGGCGAAGCGGCTTGCGCAATCCTCTTTCTTCGATCGAGAAAGCACGCGAAAAGGAGGGCAATTTTGCCGCCATTATATTGGGCGGCGGGCAGGAAAGCGAGGAATGTTATAACCGAACATACTTCTCCTCTGATCCTCGTATTAGAAACTTCTCATTGAGCAGTTGCGTAAGCATCGCGTAAAATTGATTGCGAAACCGCGGTATTCGTGGAATTTCCTTCGACCATCCTCGAATCGTTAACCGTGCGAAATTCTACGAGAGAACACGAGTATTCGTTGCTTCTAGATTGAAAATTTGATTTACCCTCTTCAAAGAAATCGATATTCGTGGATCTAACGTTGAAGACTACAAGATTAGTATTTCTTCATAATTCTCTCGAGAGAATTCACGTATAACAAATTTCCAATCCATCCGAACTCGAAAACTTCCAAATTACCATCCAAACGCGAGCTTTCCTTAATCAACCAGACAATCCAATAAAAAAAAGTCCAACAGAGATTCTTAATCTCAAGAATCTTATTCTCGATCTAACAGAAATCCATTAAAAGAAGTAATTCCGCGAATACTTTTTTGAGCCTTTGACATTCGCGAATCCTACATTTTAAAGCGTACAAAATATACACGCTTTGCATTAAAAACGAACACATTCCTCGCTCCTTCGCCAAGCCCCACGAGCTTCACCGGCCCTCGATCCCTAACATCGTAACCGAAACGAACGAGCCCCGAAGGATCGAGTCGTATCCAAGTTCCGTAGATCCGCACAGATCACAAATCACAGATTGGTCACAGGAAGAAACGGAGCACATCACACGCGGCTGTTCGTCGCCCAATAGCATTAATGGCGGGAGCGAAAAGCGTCCCCGAGGAATCATCGCTAAATACAATGCGCGATTAGGCGCGAATGACCGCGACAAAGGACGACGACGACGAAGACGACGAAGACGATGATGATGATGATGATGATAGTGATGCACCAATACGTACCGTCGCGTAGGTGTGCATTGTGTTCCAGGTGGTGGTTGTGTTAGTGTGTGTTAATGTAAGTAGGCAGCGAGGCTAGAGTACCGGCGGTTGCTGGAACTGAGGCCCTCATATACCTTACTGGGCTCCCCCGTTCCTGCCCCGCTCTCGCCCTCTACTCTCCTGTTCGCTCCGGGGGACTTTCACTATCTATTCGACTCCCGTACGTACGGCCGCCTTGACTCGTTACAGGACCTTATATCCCCTAAATGTTCCCCACCAGGCTGCTCCAGTTTATCGCGAATCGGATAAATCTCCCGGGGCTACGATACGTGAAGACATTCGAACCTGGCTTCAGTTTCCCTCGTGGACTCGCTTATAATGCTAACCGTCGTATTCGTGTCCCGAGAAATGTCTCACGATGACTACGCTTGGCTCTTTCTCGAGACGCTTTTTGCCGTACGAGCGTACCGTTTTGATTTCTTGGGAATGTATCGATAGGTCAAGTAGAGAATTGGGGTTACTCGCTTTACATACCACTCGATAATATATTTTAATACGACCGCGTAATGTGACTGTAATACACTTTGATGTGACTAAATTTGCTGCATAGCATTGACAGGACTGGTATTCTTAATGTAGGGTGGAATTCTAGAGAGAATATGTTTTTGGGAATATTTGGTTGACGACAAGTTGCGAACTTGTTGCAGATATCTGTTGAACAACAAGAGGACTTGGTTTTATGAGGATAGGGTGGTGTATGCGATGGCTGATCAGAGTTTTCGTGCATTTTGCGGAAGATCGAGAGTGATCGAGGATAGGATTGAGATTGGTCGATGTAGATCAAAGGCGCAGCGAGAAGCCAGGCTGGATAGCAGTACGGTACATTGAATTTCTGTGTACCGTTATTATGTAAACGCGAGAATACAGACATCGGGGTCGCCAAGGAGAAATTATGCATACTTAGCAAAGCGAATAGTTTGACGCGTGCACTTGCTTTCGTGGCAGATATCGGCATCGTTATTTACTGGTTCCAGCGCCGAGCCGTGGCCGAAGTAAAATGTTATCCAGTTCTGGTTGCTCGTTCTTTTCGCTCTAGGGCCCTATTTTAAATAACCCCTACTCAACGAGTCTTACAACTTTCTTATCGCATGCTCCAGTTGATTATCGCCAAAAATCTCCGCAGGCAAAAAAGTCCACGAAGCTCGATAAATAATGTCCAATTGGCGTGAGTCGCAGTATAAAATGCTCGGCTTGGTTTTTTTTTGATATCGCGAGACGAGATTATTGATTTACAAAACGTTACTTTTAGCTCTTTCTTTTGATATCTCCATCTAATCACTCGGAATTCCTGTCGAGGATTGCAAACAAGTGTCAAATAGGTGGGGCCATAAACATTCACTTTCCGAGCTATGAATTTACGTAATGCGACTCTCATAACAATGTGCCGCTAGTACGGTTTATCCGGGATCGTCGGCTGAGTCAAAAAGGGAAAGTTTCCACAAAGTAGAATGCTGGCCTGCCCTTGTTCATTTTTTCCACGAGTATAATTTATACAGGTGCTAAACTCTGGAACACGCTCGACGTAAAATTACCAAAGGCAACACAACATAACCCTAATGATCGCAATTGCCGATGTTGAAACGGCGATAAGTTTGAATCCCAATTGAAATCTTCTATACGCTCCTGATGCAATACGGATCTCGACTAATTTTAGTGCATCGTTTTATCGCGATTAATGCATTAACATCAATATCAAGATTAACTAGATTAATTAATTATCTAAATTAAGATCAAGAGATTCAGAAACATTCGCCGCTTTTATTACAAAGTTTACTACAAAAATCAAATAGCGTTTCTCTTTCAATCTTTAGATAAAAAAAAAACAGGATATCCAGAGGTGATTCCAAGAAGAAACGAGACATTTTTCTAGCACAACCAAAGATATGATTGGCGCAATATTCTATTAACGCTACAACTACCAGCCACTTTCTGGACATATTTAGAACACCACATACATCTCTAAAAAAAAAAAGGGAAGAGTAAATGGAAATGAGAGTAAATCAAAATAATGATCTGCATGAAAAATACTGCATGAAAATCATGAAAAATCTAAAAAATACATCGTTTTAAAGTACTACGATTTTGTGAAGAAACGAGTGACCAGTCATTTTGATTGGTTCGGTGGTTCCAGTGTTGAACATCGTGGAATTCAGAAATATCTCGCAGTCGCTCTGCAGTGGAATTCGGGTATTCGATCGACGCACGCCTATTTACGGTGCGGCCAGATTTTCACCGAAGGCGAATAAGTAGATTGGGTGAACCTGTTGCGCGAGATACGTTTTATGGAGTAGAAAAAGACAGGGCCGGCCAGCCGAGATATCTCCTCGCTTCGATTCGCCCGCAAATAATACGGCCACTTCCGATCATATAAGAATGGATACATCTATTAAGTAATTCTTATATAATTTTCAGGGCAGGCCGTGGACTTTCTTCAGCGTCGCCTGGAAAAACACGGCTCTCCGCTTATCCATTTGCGCAATTAGCTTTGTCAATAAAATCAATGCTCCTTGCCATTGGACACTCGCAATCCGACGACGTCGTTCGTCCTTTGATCGACGTTCGCGTTTAACAATGAAAACGTTATTTTCATGTTAACAAGTAAAATTATATTAACGAATAAATTTGTGTCGATAGGTGAAAATAATTCTGAGGTACTTAAAAAGTAAGAAATCGAGTGTGCAATTAAATTACTTGATTAATTAAATTTTTTTTAATGAAAAAAAAGTGCAATTTTAAAATTAAATTGATTAATTTATTTTAATAAAATTTAAAAAAGTGTAAAAAGCGTATTCGCTTTTACTTTCTTATGTATTTAATTACTGCACTTCATTTATCGCATTTTACAATTACATCTCGATTTATTTGATTACACTTTTTTTTTGTTTTCCTGTTTTTTACTTTTATTATAATCTATTTACTATTATTGTTATTATATATTTATTATAATCTCGTAAGGATACTCTGGCAATTCTAAGGTATCAATAAAACTCCATACCACCGATCGAGATACTCATTAAGCAGAAGGTTCTGGTTAACACCGCCGACCTTAATAGCGATTGCGATTCTCAGCAATTAACCGGGGAACCTCGCAATTTCTCGTAAAACCCCTTAACGAGCTTCAGAAAAGCGGCGCTCGGCCGAGGAATTTCTTTTCACCTTTGGAATCCCGTAAATAAGCGAAGAGGCGGATTTTGGCGCGAGGGATCGGCGTCTCCTTGAAACTGGCCGAATTCAAGGTTAAACCGCGATTCGGCCAGGCTGGCCTTTGCAAGCACACCGGACGTTTTCGCGCCGCTTTGCGAAACGCGCCGCCAGCTGCGTGGGCAACGCCTAGGAAAATATCGGGAGATCGACATTTTGCGACTTTCTAGCGGGCATGTTCAGGCACTGGGGCCCACCTGACCGATATTCGTGTGAGAGTCCGTGGACAGATATTCCAGGGCTGCTCTTAAAACTGTATTATATGGACCGTTTATTTGGAGAGTGGTGTAAGTCTGTTTAAAAAAAAAAATGAGATATCACGTGATTTATGCTTAATTTAGCGTAAACTTTTTGCTTATAACTAGTTTGATACCTTAAAAAATACCAACAATGTTTGTTCAATTTAATATTGGCCGATGAAAGAAATCGCGTAGCCAATGATTATGAAAGTGGTGTAAGTCCAATTTCGATAGACAGCTGGTAAGATCGGTGGCCACTGCTTTTTACATTTGTACGATATATATAAGTAGAAACATTGCTGCACTCGGTAATATTAACCGATATTTTTCGATCGACAAATATGATGACCTTTGATATTCTCGAAACGAGAGAAAATGGACTTACACCACTTTCAAAATAAACGGTCCACATATCGAGGTGCTTTTTCTGGATATATAGGGCACTCGAGTTGAGCTGATCGATATTCTTGCACCAGACTGTGTGTAGAATAATAATCCGTGAATACTTGTTGAAATAAATGATAACGACATTTTCTTTGCTCGTGCGTAGAATAATAATTTCTGAATACTTGTTAAAATAAATAATAACGACATTTTCTTTGCTCGTGTGTAAAATAATAATCCGTGAATACTTGTTGAAATAAATGATAACGACATTTTCTTTGCTCGTGTGTAGAATAATAATTTCTGAATACTTGTTAAAATAAATAATAACGACATTTTCTTTGCTCGTGTGTAAAATAATAATCCGTGAATACTTGCTAAAATAAATAATAACGGCATTTTCTTCGATCTTCCTGTTAGATATTAGAGCACGCGTGATCGATATTCGCGTGGCTATAGGTATCGTACTCATAACCTTCTTGCTCGTTGTCAGTGTGAGAACAATCGGTGATATTTGCTCTGCGGAGCGCCTATTCGCACACTTCATATTTCAATTCTCCATATGGTCTCGTGGAGATGGAATTTCAACACTTTTTCGTGGGATAATAATAATGTTGACCACTGGTCTGTGACACGAATAATCAAATAATTACTAAATCATAAATCAAATGTAATTAATATCAGAAATATATAGAAATAGGAAAAAAGTATTAAGAAAAATGGAGTGGAAAAAAATTGGTCGCGTGATTTTTGAATGATTTAAATACGTGGATCATACTTGAAAATTTATTTTATCAATGCACTTCTATGTCTCAACATGTTTTCTCTTAATTAGTACAGTACATTTTTTACATTCACGTCTATTATACTTTCTAGCGCCACCGGTATATAGAAAACTAAGCTCGTTCAATACTCCTTCATTATCCACTCACTCTAACAATTTCCTATCCGCATAAATCCCGCGTCCTTGATAAGATACACGGATATTCTGCACGGTGTCGCGTGCACCGTACGAGAACGTGCAACGGATAATCGCTTTCGATAATTACAACCTCCAACCTTTTGTTCCAAGGGACGATCGCGCAATTTTATCTTTGAGACTTTCGCGGAATCTCTCTCTCTCTCTCCATAGATGATCTAAACGACATCATTGCGCAGGGCGTGAACCTGTCGATTAAGAGAGATTGCTCCTCAGATTGCTCCTCTTTCGTCTCCCCGATAATCCGTCCTTACCGCGGCGTCTCAATGCCAGGCGGTGAAAGGGAAACCGGCGTTGCAATTTTGTGTATCCGCCGGACAAAAATCGACGCGGTTCTTTAATCCCTCATGGAGTTTATCGCAGGATCGCAGAGCCAATTCCGCTCGCCGATCGTTACGCGGCCCATTATTAATGTCGCGACGTCTTTGAGGCCGATTTTACGGCCTTTTCGAGGAAAAATGGGCGCAATGAATTCGCTGGAGAGCGATGGAACAAGGTGTTTTGGAGGATTAACGAGATTGGCGATCGAAAAATATACTTCGGCTCGAGTCTGAACTTGTATAATATACAGAAGCAAGAAAGGCGATGTAATCATTGTTTCATAGGATATCATCGATCGACATAATTACTCAGGAATCGTATATAAATTACAGGAATAGTTCTTGCGAGCGGTCGTGATGATTGATTGTAATAAAGGAACTTGGTTGCGTGATGCTTCGTTATCGCGGGACGATAAGTTTATTAATTGGGATTTATTCATTTTTTTCTCTGACAAGTGTATTAATTAAAATGTTTCGAGCGCAGCTCTATCGCTGATCTAGTTGGGCGATGATTAATCACCCTCGATACACGGTATTTATTGATTACAGGAAGAAAAGGTACTGATTTATAATTGGTTCTCATTTTTAGGAAGTGAAACCTCAATAAGGTAAGGGGAAAAAACTTATTGGTCCGATACTATGGACACTTGACATTAATGCAAAACCTGTATTATTATTCGTATTGGTCTCTCCGAAAGTCATTCGTCATTATGGAGCGACTTTCTACGCGAGCTCAGAGTGTCAGGTGTTTGAGTGAAAATCAAAGGACGATAATTTGATCGGCCATCCGTAATCGCGTGGTTTATTCCGGACTTCGCGGAAAATAGAATACATTTAATTCAACGTGCATATCGTCGATAAGGTTTATCTTAAGGTCTCCTTTCGTGAATGTAAATTACAAAGTTTGGCGCGTGTATCATAGAATGAAGTAGCCATCGAACTTAGGAGGGCGATTATCGCGATTTAAGGGCGCGAAACGAAATACGTACAACGTGCAACAAAGCGTGCAAGGTCCACCGAACTACAATGACCGAGTTTGCCTTTCACGCGTGGCTCTCTTTGGAAATACTTAGAACGGCGCCAGCCCTGACATTTACTCGCATAAATCATCCCGCACCGAATTAGTTCGGTTCTATTTGGCTTGGAATCGCCATAACCGCCGTTTTTTGCAGCGCTTTTTATGAAATCCGCGTTACGTCACGATTGCAGAGTTCGCTCGAAGTGCAAAAAGTGAATCGAAGAGCCGATGAAAGGACGCTCGATTAAGAGGGCCGCTAATTCCTTTTCCTCCATAACACAAGCTAAATTATCCTCGTCGAAGCTGCCTTTCTGTGAATTAATTATTTGATCAACGTAATCTTCCAAATCCTGTGAAACTATAAACGGTACATGAAGCACTTAATCGAGGAATTAATAAAGTTGCAGAAGGAAGTCGATGGAAATCTGTGTTATCACGTTAAATGCTCGATTAACGTGATCTTCAGAATTCTGTAAAATCGTAAAAAGTAGATCGAATCAAAAGCCCTCCAATTAATAAAGCTAGGAAAGGAAGTCGATCGAAATCAAGGCTTTACGATCGATCGCGCCTATTCTCTCGATTCCTAAGGACAAGCAGAAAGAGAGAGAGAGAGAAAAAAGAACGACACTCATAGAAGAATTCCGTCGATTCGTTAAATGTCAACGATTTATATTATCTCCGAGAGAAAGTGCCTCCGTGCACTTTTATCGCCTTGCGCAATCACCCTCGAGCTAATACCTCAAAAATTGTATCACTTTGGAATAATGCGAACCGGGCACACAATTCTGCGGAAGGGAAAATGGGATATCGGCTTTCCATCGAGGCTGTTTGCGCATAAGTATTACGAGCGCATGGCGTTCGCGGGTCCGAAGCGATTACACGACACTGGAATGCGTTTAAGGAGATATTCCAATTTCAAATGCTCGACTATTATAGATTTTTCAAATTAAACTCACTCTTTTGCATGTTTTGATTTCTTTTTTATGCATTTATACTTTAAACCCTTCTCCTTGAATTATTATTATTATTGGATTACCGCATTATCTGAACATAGTTTTGATACATACCTTCATCTCCATATGTAATTATATAATTGTGTGAATTATAATGAAATTTTTTCTTTCTTACTCTGTAATTAACATTATTTGATATTTTTTAAATACAAAAATGTATATGTGTGTATACGAAAGTACTTGATTTACGAAAGGAATGCAATTCCATTTGAAAGACTCGTAACTTCGATCGAGCCTCCCAGTCGAGGTTGGCAGAGCCACTCATGAAGAAAAAAGACGGAGCCCGTACCTTTAATTAGGCTCGTATAATAAAAAGATGAAAGTCGTGCGTGTCTATTACGCCAGTAAAGGAAAGCAAGTCCTGCCCCGACATCTGGCTCAACGGTCCGTCGCACCACGCCTTGCATCAGAATGTCTCGAGAGTGAACGTGGAATCGTGAAATTGCGTGCGGCCCATATCGGCGCCCGATAATATTCGCAATTAGAATCTCGTCGAGGTGCCAACGCTGGGCCTCGATAGTCCTACTCGCCTTTTTTCTCTCTCGAGAAATCACCTCGTTATATTTCGCAACCCCAAAATTCACGCTGGAAATAATTTCGCTATAAGGTTAAGGTTTCATAATGAAAAAGTTAGGTTGGGGTTTATAATGGAAAAAATTAAGTTGAGATTTATGATGAATAAGTTAAGTTGAGATTTAAGATGAAAAAGTTAAGTTGAGGTTTATAATGGAAAAGTTAAGTCAAGGTTTATAATGAAAAAGTTAAGTTGAGGTTTACAACGAAAAAGATAAGTCAAGGTTTATAATGAGAAAGTTAGATTGAAGTTTGCAATGAAAAAGTTAAGTTGAGGTCTATAATGGAAAAGTTAAGTCAAGATTTATAACGAAAAAATTAAAATAATAATAAGTAACAATGAAATATTAAATAGTGATAAGTTAAGGTTTATAATAAAAAAGTTAACTCGAGGTTCGTAATAAAAAAAAAACTGCACACTTTTTAATCCATTCATAATTCTATATACTACAGGCTTATATACGAACTAGCACATCGTACAACAGCCTCCGGACCTTCGCTCGCGCATGCGCACTCCTTCGCTCAAATTCCCTCAATCCTGCGTGAATTTTAGGTCGCCCCATAAAAGCACCATTATGCGAATGCTCTCGTCAACGTCTCGAGCGACATTGCGAAACCCTCGATAGCTCCTTCTCCATCGGACGCTTTTTCGGCCGATGCTCGCCAGGGCGAGAAGTAAAAGTCGGTAGCGGATCAAAGCGGCTTTGGCACCGGAGGCTCAGCTTCGATAAGAGCAGCTCTTTATATCCGTGTCTAACGGCGTACCAATGGCAGGGCAGATCGCGGAGTCTCGAGAGAGGGCACGTATATATTGTGAAAGGTGGACATGGGCGGTGGTCCGTGGCGGTCTCTACATATCAGGTATGCGTAACGTGCAAAACCGTACGGACAGTTCAGGATCAGAATAAAGGCTGGAGCAGGAAGGTGGCCAATGGTTCCTGTTATGCCCACGTGACGACGTCGAAAATGATCTGCGTCCCGTCCACCTTTCTCGCGCGCTCGAATGTATGCCGAGCGCAAAACGTGATTTATTCCGTAAGGCGCGGATATGTAACGCCCTGGAAAACGATCTGAAATCAATTCAAGGCTAGCATATTGCTGGTCCTGGTAGACGGACTCGCCATAAATTTCTTCAAACGCATTTCGAGATTAAACGATTCGCGCTCGACATTTTCAGTTCTGCGCGGAGGAGATTTAGTTTTTTATTATCTTTAACCTTCGTCCCTGTACACATTGGATATTTAAATCGCGTTCCTCGTAGGCTAACGTTTATCAACTCTCCTGAGTACAATATAATATACTAGTCTCATCAGAAGGCTTTATGCTACTTTCTAGAAATTCTAGAAATGACCATCGTCATTACAAAAATAATCATCCTATATTAATTTCCTCATTTTGAATTCACTCTTAATTCTCTTAAACACTTTATTTCATTTATCTAGTCATTGGAAGCGTACATTAAATTTTTCCTACAATTTCCCTTGATTAAAAACGATCTTTGAAGCTTGTTGCATCGTATCTGAACACAGTACCAGTATATAAAAGTCGCCACGCTTCTTGGGGGAGGACACAATTTCGATCGAGCACCCGAGAAAGATTCCTCGAGAAAGAAAGAGAGAAGGAAAGATTCTCAGGAATCGCGCGTAACAGCGAGGGCAGTAAAGCGTCGCGAAGAAATGGGAGAAAGGAGTCGCGTCGATCGTCGCGTTGGCCGTAAACGTTGAACGTAATTCTCCCTGATTACGTCCAGCGGAACAAAAGAATTGGCCAGGAAGTGAGATGCGTTGGTGCGCAGGTGCCACGGTTAATGGCAGAGGGAGACCGATGGCCGACGAGCGGCTATGAAAATTCTTGGGTGTGGCTAGCAGGATCACAGCGGCCTTCCTCGTGGGCACAAAAGATCTCTCGTTGGTATTTTAAGCCTCGTATCCGGAATACGTGACGTCAGTGCCACTTGCGTCGCCTGGCAAGGCCGTTTTCCTTGCAAAAGTGCCACGTTACGATCTCGCCTTACGAGCATTCGAGAAATCCCACGGAAAACGCCACTGTTTGAGCTAATCGGCCATCGTAACGAACTGGTTTGGTAATAGGGTCGAAACTACTAACGCAGTATTAATAGGTAGAAAGTTTAAGCGTGTTCCTTGACGTAGCTTAGGGATTTTTTAATCCCTGATAGGTGATCGATATAAAAATTCCGCTAGAAAGTACCACGGTGGAATGAAATGAGCCGTGTTTACAGAATTAGCTTGTTAGGGGAACGGCCATTTTTTTTTTTTCATATACTATTGTCTACCAATGAAATTTTAATGCCTTATGGGTATTTTGTGGGAATACAGAAAGAGTGAAAGTCCATTTCTTCGCTTATAAAATACGATCGTATTTATAAGTCGAGTATTCTTATTGAAGATGGTTTTCCAAGCCCACTTGTCCTTTGATCCATTAACAGCAATATCGAATACACTATACTCAAGGTAATGTTTAATGCTTTTCTTCGGGTTTGCTTACCGCACGTTTCGCGCCCAAGAGAATTTCTACTCGATTAAAGCGAATATTCTAAAGTGTTCCTGGAAACCGTTATCCTTTAGAATAAAGACTTTACGATATAAAAAATTACAATAAAGAGCCTCGAAGCTTCGTTCTACAATAGCAGTGTCCATCGAGAAATCGTAGATCCAGGAGCAAGGAGTTGCATTCTTTCTCAATAATGTCACTTCATTGTATTCAGATCCCAAATCCAGGCCGCGCTGTTGCTGATCATTCCTGGACAATCCAGCGACGCCCACGCTTCCTGAAAGTACGTGGGCAGCGTGCGGGATAGAAATGCAAATATTTTTCCGCGATCAGCCAACTCCTCGCGAGAGAGTCGAGAATCCCGCGGTCGTTTCCTCGCGGATCGCTCCGCCCTGGATATCGCATCGGCAGCTTGCACTTGCATCAGACGATTGATATCGGTTTAAGGTCGCTCGGTTTCTCGCGCGGACACCGCATTTTAATCGTCGAGTCAAGTTCAGCCCGCGATCGTATTTCCATTAGCGCGTATCGCGGAACCGATTCTCGCATTCGTGGATCCGATTCGGCGGCCTTGCCACGCATTCCAAGCGCGGATCGAGCGAAAGATCCCCCGGCTTGTATGAATCGTTCACTTTGAAAGTGGTGTAAAGTGGTGTAAAGGTTGTTTTTGAGAAAATTAAAGCATATTTGTTGATCGAAAAATATCGATTGATATCACCGAGCGTGACAATGTTTCTACTTGTATGTTATACAAATGTAAAGAGCAGTAGCCACTGGTCTTACCACTTGTCTATCGAAATTGGATTTACACCCCTTTATAATCAATGGCTACGCAATTTCTTCTATCGGCTTTTATTTATAATTTATATTTGATTTTATATATTAAATTGAACAAAGCGTTGGTATTTTTAAGGTATTAAATATTGACTAGTTATAAGCAAAGAGTTTACAATAAATTGAACATAAATGATGTGACATCATATTTTTTTTTTTAAATGGACTTACACCACTTTCAAAATAAACGGTTTATA
>JBCFXI010002671.1:0-18873 GCA_038496175.1 Ampulex compressa | reverse complement strand
TATCTTTAACTTAAAATCTCGATAAATAAATCGGGAAGGCGCGAAACCGCGACGTAATTTCGACAGTCGCGGATAGTCCGTAATATAATGGTGACAGCGGCGCGATAGTCCGTGACAAATGCAACAGCGAAGCAATGGTCCAACGATTCCATTCTGGTGACATGAACGTCGAAAATGAGAGTAGGCCAATCGTTGAATATGTCGATCATGGAAATCATGGAAATCGTCGCGTCAGACCGACATGTGAGCACTTATTCCATTACTCAAAAATTGAAGATTAGCCAGAAAACCGTTTTGAACCATTTCCATAAGACTAGTCTCAATAAGAAGTTTGATGTATGAGTGCTATACGAATCGACGAAAAAGAACCTTTTGAACCGAATTGATGTCTCCGATTCTTTGGTGAAACGAAAAAAAACGGATTTAACACTTAGCGAAAGGGTTATATTAGTTCAACTAACAAATAAATATTTCTATTTTATATTTAAACTATTAAATAAGTAATAATCTATTACATAATTAATCATTATTTATATACATTTTTATTTATATTATTTAAATAATGCACAAGAGTAAATGCGATTGTGCGTCGAATTCAAAGTCATTGATCATTCTATTCCAGAAATTCCTTCCAGATTATTCTCCCCCGATTTATCGAATTGATTATCCGATTCTATTCCAGATTAGTCTCCCCCGATTTATCGAATTGATTATCCGAAAATTACGAACCCAACCTTGAGAGCTATAAGCGAATAAGCGCGGTAAGGGTGATTTTACAATTCTCAATTGAGTTTGGTGCATATCATCTGTTAGACCTCCCAATAATATATATAATAGGACGACCATAGTAATAGAACGACACGTCATGAATGTTTTAGCACTATTTCTTTTATTGTGACCATCGAAAAGTTAAGAGAAAATCACAGGCATTTCGCCCAACGGTGTGAATATTTGAATAATTTCGTGCTATTCAGTAGAATGTTCCCGTTCTTTTATCAGAATTTTTCACATTTGTGAATACTTTTAGAATTTTCCACTTCAAAATTGATTTATAAATTATTCCAAATATTATTAAATACGGACTTTGCATTGGGATTATCCAATAAGAACCATTATATTTTTACAGTGTTACCATCTTGTTATAACTATTAACATGCAATCTTTCACAGTTGGATAACATAGTTAAAAGAAATAAAAGTCAATATTTATTTATGTTATTGTTATAGTTTGTCATTTAAACATGTTTGTAATATTAAAATTTTAACAGTTTGTTATAGTTATTAATGTTTAATCTGTGTTCGGTCCCAAATATCGAACGGGCTCAAGCGAACAAAGGCACAGAAAAACGACAAAAACCAGCCGTTTGCTTTACGACTTTAGGAGTAAAATTTTCATCGGACCTCTGCTTAATTTCAGAGGTCCGTTAGGCAATAAAACATTTGGCATTTCTAAAGGCATAAATGCAGCACATCGACACGTGTGTCCTGCCAATTGTTTTATGTCACCAACGATGCCCAAGGAAAGGTCAGAAAAGGCAATCTGTTAGCCAAGAGGGCTGCATTTCTCTGGAAATGCAGCCCAACCAATTGAAATAAAAAAGCCACCCAAAAAACCCTCAAAATCGTACAGAATTTTGCGATTGCTAAAAGAATTCCTAAACACCACCCGAGGAGGTAAACGAAACCCCTACCAATTCATTAGCCATTTTACTTAAAAACTCTAGCAAAACGCCACGCAAGGCAGTGGTCACTAACAGTCGCATTAATAGTCAGTCGCTCGTCGTTATCATTTAAGGTAGTGTTCAAAGAATCGTTTTTGTCGCTCGCGAAATCACGTAGTAAGCAAGGCAGTGTTCAAGGAATCGTCTTTGACACTCGCGAAATCACGTAATAAGCAAGGCAGTGTTCAAGTCTTTGACACTCCCGAATATCACGCGTTAAGCACCGTAGCAAGGCGACTAGCTCGTTGACTTTAGTCTAAATGCGATCACTTAAGAACATCACGCACCACTCAACACCTCAATTTGTACATACGACAGTGTTAGTAAATTATTGTTAACCAAACACTTTGTTCTCAATCACATCCTGCATTTCCATTTGCCTTGATCAAATGTGATCAAGCTTACGTCCCCATCACCGTTACGCAGCAATGGGAGCGGGATTTACGACCCCGTGAAATTCTACGTAAAGAATACGGCCAGGGCGGGATGTAATAACCTGTTTACATTTTTTAGATTGGGGCATCATACCTAAAAACAAGGCACTAAATGTAGATACCTTTTACTTTTAGGGGAAAAGGTGAGAAACTGTTCTTTATAAAAACTTTATAACAATTGATCTCAATATCTTATTATCGTGGATCAATTTTTATTTAATACGTTAAGCGTCACGCCGAATTTCTGTGCCGTTCCGTTCAGGCCACAGTTAGCCGTCAAGCGGGTCCTGCCGGGCCGCTCGGTAGGCGAGCCAGAGTATAGACAATTTGGAAAAAAAAGAAGGCAGTGCGCACAAAATTCTAAGATACTGCACCAAATGTTATAATCAGAATGCAAGAATATTAGGACCAAAGACAGCTAAAAATGTAACGCCAAAAGTAACAACCTTTTGTAACCAATGTACACAGAAACCTCACATTTCCTTATCTTGTTTTAATAAATTACATTAATGTTTTTAAGTATTATATTCTTTTCCTTGAAGCATTGACCAAACAAAAACCGATATCGCATAATTTAAATGTTCCGTCTCCCAAGTACGCAATGACCGACACACGCGCCGCGATAGAAAAACGAAAAGTCTACCGCCGGTCCGTAGCGACCGGCGAGGCCTGAACGGAGAGTCTAGCGCCGGTCCCTAGGGACCAGCGTGGCGTTTAACGTATTAATTGACTATCTCAAAATTCATGATAAAGGAAGAACGGGGGACACGAATCTAATGTTTATCAATTGTAAGATATACCAAAATGGACAGAGTCAATATAGGAGATGTCTGGATGATGATAGGCGAGAGCCCCTCGAAATATAAAAATAAAACAAAATTTGATTAGTGTAGGAACATCAATCCACAAATCAAAACAGAACGAATTATAATGATATAACGTATTATTATAGTGATACGAAGAACATAATAAAATTAATTAGTATAATATAACTAATGATGTAATATACCTGGAATGTCTTAATAAAATATAGCTGGAGTGCAGACGACTCGTTCTTAGGCAGGAGGCGTTAAGCGCTCATATCCCGCGAGACTCATCCTTATTGCCGGTTCTGACGGAGGGTTTTGAACGCTCCTGTGGTCGTCGAGGAAAAATTTTACTCACCAGCAACAAGGTGTTTTCCACTGCCAGACTTGCCTTAGATGTAAATCCCTTCGTCAGTGGACAGACGGTCCATTGAACTGACTCTATCAACGACTTGAGGAAGAGTGATACCCAAATTCCACTACATCTACCTTGCTTTCACGGGGACTCTAAGCGACACCTTTAGGCGACGAAAATTGGTACAAACGTTAACCTCGACCTACTCAGTACACTCTATAGATACTGCGAATACAACTGAACGGTTACTAGTTATGACCCGCAGGCACCGCAATTCTTTTTACGAATTTTGCGGTGTCCTAAATCCCGTTTACGCGCGTATGTACTGAACTTAAGAACATTTGTTTGATTATGATTAATCAGATCTTGTTAACGTGCAGGGAGTTTGGAGGTTAGATAGAAATACAAAAGTTAAAGTGCATTGACATTAACTGATCGATTTTTTAAATAATATTTTTATAAATATGAGATGATGCTTCGATTATGTGTTCCTTCCGTGTTATGTTACAACACATTGCTGTAGCGCGTGCAGTAGCCAGCCGTAGCAATCGGTATATAAAACTTGTCGCATATTGTAAATACATTACGGTGGAGATAAGATCACTACATCATGTGATCGGAGTTGTGTATAAGTGACGAAAGATACATTGGTCACTGAGTTTGTTGGATGGTATGTGACAACTGAATAGCAATTGGCGACTGGGCTTGTGCTTTTAACTGAGTTCTTCCCATTTCGTTGTTTAACACATTGACTACCGTGCGCATTTTACGTAGTTTCCCATGGCACCAATATGAATTTTTTATTACGCGATGCATATTATGTTGAAATATTATTTACAGCAGATTGGGTGAGTTGTCTAATTATGCGTAATGAATTTTTCATCCTGGTGGTCTCCGATGACCCCTAAAATAACGTAGACCATTTGAGCCGTTTATTTTTAAAGTAACCTAAGTCCATTTCTCAATTATTTTTCACTAACCGTAGTAATCTTTACGGCATGAAGTTAGTTATCATGTTGCTATTAAATACATTCAGACGATACGATAATTTTAGAGACATAAATTCGAAAATATTATATTGACACCATTTTATAAAAATATAAGACGAATTAGAGCAGCGAAATACCAGGACATATATATCATATTTTAAGATGAAGAAGTTTACGATTTCGGGTCAAGCGTGCCTACGCGACACTCCCCTGGGATGAGGCAAATTGACTAATGATTTTGGGTAAATTTTGAAGGTTGAAGAAGGATATGGACGAAACCTTCTTTCGCAATAAAGACTTTTATTAATATCTGAAATTCAAGGTGAAAGGCTTAAATTCGAATTCCTGTGCACCGCGAAGTTTTCGTCTAATGTGTTTACTCATCAAATCGATCCTATCGTTTGCGCAAGCAAAAGCTCTTCAAGCTTTCCAAAACGATTTTCAATCCGGATTAATCGAAACCTTCCGATTACGAAAGAAATTGGATTAGCGTGCGTGTCGATCACAGAGTCTATAAATCTGGGCCTATTGGCCCCAGCCTCCTGACACCGCCACAGTCGTATTCTAGCTTCTCCTTGCTCCCCTTGAGGGGTCCAGGAACAAATTAATGGGTCCGTCTGTAGATGTTAGATTTTACTCGGGTTTGTTTCTCGATTTCCCTTTTCCCATTAGCGTAAAGCCAGTGTACGTAACATGCGTTAATAAAATTATTTTTATATGTCCCATATGGCATTCATTTGTTCAAACTATTGTAGTAATAATGGTATTATTCAAAAATTTATTAGTATCGATATTTATTGTAATTATGTATTTTTACAATTGGTCGTGTCGATATGTCGATCACCGGTGACTCCCATAGCGCTGGAGCCAAGTCGAGTACCGGTCACTTGTAACCCTACTTTTCTTACTTAAAAAAAAACGTTAAAATTACTTATTATTTTACGGCCAGCTAGAGCTTTTATCTGTGAAGCTTATCGAGGTAGCGGAAATCCTAGCGAAAATGATAATGGAGCTTTTCGTGAAAAACAAAGAGATTCTTTATTTAACAAGTGTAAACATATATCGTAATGCGAAATTAGACGGGAATTGGAAATACGATAAACGGCATGGGCGAAACATACGCGAGTTTTACCTGGCCTACATTCTACATTGGCCAATTCGGTGGTAGTTATCGGTTACGGGATTGGAGTCGCTTTGTAACGGTGCTACAATTCAAAACAAATTTTCAATTTGCAAAATATATGCGCGCTTACGTACACCGGTAAGGACGAGGGCTAGTCTCTAAGGTCCTGGAAGATAGAGGTTGCCCCCCGATTACGCAATGTTCTTGCTTTGCTCACTTGTAGATCCTCACAGGTTTGCTTGTATCGCTTTTTTTTTGTATCACGGTTCCGTAATTATATGTGATGGCAGGCGGAATGGAGAGGTGTAAGGCGGGGATGTAATATTTCAATGATATTTCTTACAGTATAATAAATGATGTATTAATTATAAAGTAGTCATAGCTATTTTTACACTCGCTGTATTGTATTCTATGTGTATTCCCTATCTTTCTACCCTTCTACCCTTACTTTCTTACTGGACTTTCTCTTTCGCTTTCTTAATTTGACCGTTCACGTTTGCTTTCCGAATCTTACTGTCTTCACAATTACCATGCACCGGCGACGCCCTCTTCACTTCACTACCGCTTCTACGACGAGACCTTTTTCTCCCACTAGAGTTCGTCACCACTTATCGGTAATATATACAAACGCTGCGATCCACAGTTTCTAAACTCTTACGTTCTCTACCCTCTCGCTCAAAACCCCGACACAAATTATCTCCTTTTCGGCAAACGTGCACGGTCCGCTCTCTTGTTTACTGTTCTGGATATTACAGAGCGCAGCTCTTTGATGAATTTCGAAATTTTTCCGATGAGTGATCGGCTATTCCCGCTCCTTTGCGTCGGTTCGACGCCTGTAACTGGGAGAATATAGGTACATGGAAATATGACTGGTTAGAAATTTACGTGTTTAGGCAATTAATACATTAAATACCACGCCGATTTTGTGTGCTGTTCCATGATGGTGGTGTTTTCACGCCACAGGTGACCACGAAGCGGGCTACTGCAGGCTTCTTGCCGATAGGTGAACCAGAGTATAATCAGATGGCTCAGGTGACTTTTTTCAATCACAACAAATACTGTTTTGGATTCGTATTCTGAGTTTGGTTATAGTGCTTTCTAGCAAAACTTTAACGCGAAAAATTACAAGCTTTTGTAATCAATGTATAAACAAACTTCACCTTTATTTACCTGGTTTGAATAAATGATATCATTGTGTTTAAGTATTATATTCTTTTTTTTAAAGCATTAACGAAATAAGCATCGATGTTGCCTAAATTAAGTGCTCCATCTCACAAGTACGCAATGACTCGCACGCGCGTAGAAATAACGTGAATGGAATATCTTGCTTAGCGTTTAACGTGTTAATAATCGAAGCAAGACGTTAATTGTAAAACAAAATTAGCATGTATTCTATACACGATAAAATGATGCATAGGACAAACAACTTAGGAAAGATACAAACAAGAGATGCGATTAATATAAATATAATTACAATTCGAATATATTTTTAGTCAAAAGACGTATAAATATATATTATAAGCATTTCCGCGCTCAACTTGATGCCCAGTGATTCGGATTACAGAATTAGAAATTGGTACGAGTAATAGGAAAATCTCATAATGTCTAAGTACTAATTAGATACACAGTTTATGTTTTTACCCTTGCGGGGTACAAAGAGGACCTCGCTCCTCTCACAAACCACTATTGTCCCTACTCTTCTGAGTTCCCCGTTCCTCATATTTGTCTCTTGCATGCTTGCCTTTACTCACGCCTCTCTCTGCGCCTAACCTTTGCTCAGTCATTACTCTCATACCTTTTTCTTCGCCACTCACTCTATTTTGACCCCACTTAGTTCTTAACCTACACCACCACTTCTCTCTCCTATTCATTCCTCACTATACTCTTTCTCCGTCACTTTCTTCCACACCTTTTATCCTCTCACTCAACATCTTTCTTCTCATTTGTTTGAAAACGTCAGTTCTTCGTTTTCACACTCGTCGCATTCCTAAGCCCTACCCATAAATCCATCTGCGACCCCGCCCCACTTTCCAGCTTAGATCTCACGGTGCCTTTGTCATCCTCTCCTCCTTTATCCTTTTTTTTATTTTCTCTTCATTTTCACGACTCCTCTTTGTCAAGCTTCCCTCTCGTCTATTCCTTTCTTCTTATTCACATACCCTATCCTCCCTCTACCCACACATTACCCCTATTATCCACCGCTACACTTCCCTCTCATCCCATCTAGATAACTTAGCCTCTGCTCATACTCCCCCATACCGCATTCATATTGTCCCCCCGCTCCACCTTTGCTATATCTTCCAAGTTCCACTACATAGCCTTCTGACTTCTCATCAGGCCATCACCCACCCTTGTATTCTTTTCTCACAACACCCTCTTCTTCCTTATAACTTTCATTTCCCCTTCTCTGTCCTGCATCCTAACCAGGATCACCTTTTTGCCCCCCCCCCTTCACCCTAAACCTTCACGTTATCTATGTTATTTTACATTCATATCTGCTTCCACAACTTTTCCATCGCTTTCTATGTCTCATCTTCTTTCACCACTACACTATAATCACTGCATTTGCTCTTCTTCCCCTCCTATCTTCCATCTCCCTCCAGATTTTCAATTCCATCGCCACTTTCTTTACCCCTGTTTCCTCTTTCTCCACGTCTTTACCCACTGCATTTATCTCCCTGCTCCTTTCCTCTTTCTCTCATTCCTAAGCGACCCTTTTCCGTCTCACCTTCCTCCACCTGCTTTTCACTCCTCATGGAGACCATCCCTCCTTTCTTTCCTCTCCCCCTGACGCTCTTCTTCTTATCTTTTCTTTACAAATTTCTCTTGTCCCTCGGGCCCGCACTCGATTCCTTCGATGTTCTTCCCTGCTATTTGCCCATAACTTCACAGCCTTGGTCTTCCCTTCTTCCTTCGTGGCTCTCCACACTCTCGTGCCACCTGTCAACTTTACTTACCGCCAAGTGCACCACCTCTTGCATTCCCTTGATACATCTCACTTGCACTACCCGTGCTCGCTTTCTTAATGCATACTAACCCACCTTTGCCGACATTTCTACGCTCTACCGCTATTTCTGCTTTGCTGCTTTCAGCGGCAGCATCTAACCCAACACTATGCTCCCTTCCTTCGCTACTATTTTTTTTTTAAATTAATTTTTCGACACCGACTGCTAAGGTCATTTAGCCTAGGACCTACTGTTTAAGGTGGGTTCCGAACCACCAGCGCTACGGTATACATATCACATAGAAAAACCAGAGGTGATGGGCGGGATTCGAACCCGGGTCTACCGCGTGGCAGTCTGAGCCTCTATCCACTACACCACCGTAGCCCCTTCGCTACTATTCAATCTCCCATCGCTCTCTCTGCCTTCTAACCACTGCTCCCCATATTCACTGCTAAAAACGTACTTTATACACACTTATGCCAGAAACACGCCTAAGCACTATTTATCACTCTATAAAAATATGTGTGAAATTGAAAAAAAAAGAAGTCTAGATATAAGAATTGAACAATAATTTGCTATGTTCATACTGTTACGTATACGGGTCTCACGCTTATGGGAAAAGCGAAATCGAGGAACAAACCAGAGCGAAATCTAATATCTGCATGCCAGTTGCCCAAATGTTAGGTCAGCGATATTGAAAGGAAAAAACTCAAAGATCTTTAGAAATCCCAATAAATAAAAAATTAGGGAAACCAAACGCCTAAAAATCTAGACGCATAAAATTGCATCTGATAGCAGAAGACGACGAGAAGCTCTTAGAGTTCTCAAAGGCTTCTATTCATTGTTAACGTTTAGGACTCTAGGACCCTTAGATAAACAAGAACCTAACTGATATACCACAGACGCACGTGCAGCATCTCGCCATACCCTCGGGACTTTTTCCGTTAAGGAGACGTAGGATTTAGATAATATATATCAGCATTTTGGGCATGGGCATCACTACTATTTGAGTTTTCATTACGGTTAGACGTTACAGTAAAGTTCGCGACAGTCTTGATCTCCCTGCACTTAAGTTTTAACCAGTAAGATTAAAAGTAAAGATTCGATCATTTTGTGTAAATACCTTTAATCGAGATCTTTACCATTCAATAGTGGACATCACGATATTTGTAAACTACCCGAGGCGCACTCAACTGCGTATCGAAAAGAGTGCAAATATCTGGAATCAACCAACATTTAATTTCTTTCGTAATCGGAAGGTTCCGATTAGTCCTGATCCAAAATCGTTTTTGGAAAGCTTGAGGCACACTCGCTTGCATATCGGCGGAACCCAAACGATAGGATCGGTTTGATGAGTAAACACATTAGTCAAAAACATCGCGGTGGACAGGAATTCGAATTCACACCTTTCATCTTGAATTTGAGAAATTAATAAAAGTCTTTATTGCGAAAGAAGGTTTCGTCCATATCCTTCTTCAACCTCAGAAATTCACCCAAAATCATTAGTCAATTTGCCTCACCCCAGGGGAGTGTCGCGTAGACACGCTTGACTCGAAACCGTAGATTTTTTCATCTTAAAACTGTACTTTTAAATCGGACTAAACGATAGATCGTGACAATACACTTTGCATGCTTCTATCTTCATATGCCTATAATGACCGCCAGGTCTGGCCACTAAAAGAGTGTAGACGAAATGCAGATAGTCCGAATGATTTTTTACTAAACCACTTAAAATGCTCGGTATTGGTCTGGTCAATATACTAATATAACTCTAATCATATTATAATGATAATATTTAATAAAGCAATAAAGCATAAAATAAACTGAATTTAACATGTATAACTATTTAACACGTTGGATTTATATAACAAAATTGTGAATCCTTTGTCACTTTAAATTGAATGAAAATTGTGATAAACTCTATCATCAGTATTTTAGCACCACGAATAACTCTATAACGTACCTTGTTACTTTCTGATCATATGTAAAATGATCACATTAACAGCTGCAGAAATAATAGCGCTGGGACGCATCCGAGCTTATTATAAATGTTAAAAACCTTCCAATCTTAAGCCAATTGTAATGAGATACAAATGTCTATTTCTTTTTTTCTGGGAGAATCGAAATGTCGCGATTTTTAAGTGCAGTAGTATATATTATATATTAAAAAACCAGCGGAGATTTAAAAAATTACTTTATTCCAAGACATTAACAATACTGGTGTATTAGTTAAAATTTAGTTAATAAATATATAGTATTAGAAAAATCGTTGAGCGTACAAGTCAAAAAGAATTTGGGAAGAAACCTATAATTTACCGATACCTCCTTTCAAGAAGGATTGATCTCACTTCAAAGACATTTAAATCTATTTTTAGAGACATACGTCCGATGATTTTTAATATGAATCAAACTTTTTAGCGCATTCTTGCGAGTATTGCCGAAGAGAGCGGTTATTAGTCCTCAACGATTCCTAAATTTGCCTTGAACCAAAAAAGCTTCTTAAAATTTCTGCAACGCTTAACCGTAGGTGATATCGGCACCGTTATAAACTACTGTTTTGGAACAAAACACTTTTTCAAAGAATTGTATTACATGCACATACGTTCTGAAATTTCGTTATTACGTCGTTGTTGGTATATGTTCGTATATTAAGAAGACTTGTAAACATCACGGATCTTCTCACGTATATTCATGGCGGAAATTAGCGGCGTAGCAACTTCAACTTGAGTTTCGCGCCGTGGTACAGGTCTAGGCTTTCGCGTTTTTGTTTATAGCTAAGAAAGACGACATTCTTCGCTACTAAATCAATCGCGTGAACGTTACGATGCAAACGGAATCTGGCTTGTTCGGTACAGCGATCGGATTTGTTACACCTTCTTTTAGAGATTAGATGATCAAGAACGTTTGCGTAGAGCCCGTTGCGTGGTGTACATACGTGATGCTCATAATAAGTTGAGAGCCAACCAGCTATTCGTCTATGTTGCTAGAATAATGATGTGATCGGAGGTGTGTGTAAGTCTCAAACACTGCGTCTCTTTGACGACTGCGTTTTTTTATGGTTATATGACGACTGACTGCCTAAGACGACACGTTACTGCCTCAAGAATATTGCTACTAGCACGTTATAATTTTCTAGAGGAGTTCAGTTAAGTCTCCTTGGACAGAGTCTTTTCATAAATGAGTAGCTCGTATTAGTTTTTAAGGGTTTCTGTACGATCTACTTATAATAATTACTTGGTTGTATTTTCAGGCAAAACACTGCTCTGCTGGTTACCAGATTACACTTCGTTGACCGCTTTAGAATATCAAACATGGCACAGAACAATAGGAAGAGCATCGATGGACGAGAGTTACACCTAATTTGAAGGAACACCAGATATTTTATTGCCTAAAATACCCCTGAAGGTAGAATAGGTACTGCTAAACTACCCTGAAATCATCTTCATACCGTTAGATCTTTATAAAAACAGGATAATAAACTTCTTTGTTTCTCACTTGACTTTACATATTGTTACATCATAATGTATCTTAAAATTGTATTATATGTCGAGATTGAGCTAGACGGAAATCAAACGATAATTTTTTGCTCGTAATGCAAAAATCATTATAAAACAAGAAGTCATAAGACTTCTTGACGTAGGACGTAACACATGAAGAACATGTTCACGCTTCTCAGAAAAAAAAATAACCATTATGTATGAGGTTTTTTTTTATGATTTCCGCACCTTAGAGTGCATTAACGGTTTCATAAGTCTATATTAGCAGACCATGGATCCCCCTATACCACATTCCATAGTTATAATTCTCTGATTTATTTTTAATATTTTTAAGTGTTATATGCTTATATCGTAGATGATACATTCACTTACAAATAATGCAACAGAATTACTCCAATAATTATTATTATACTCTTAAGAGTACAATTATCTTGTACTTTCTTATACACCAGTTTTGTAGAATCCGTAGAAAAAAAGTCGGATCTGTTGTATAACAAAGTGTCATCCAAACTTGCGACCTTTTGCTTGCCAAAAGACTGTTCTACGGTTTGAGTTACTCAAACCTTCGCTTTGATCAAATCCTTTCACGAACGCCAATTTATAAGTTTAGAAGAATACCGATCTTACATTTGTAACACTACTTAGATAAAACATATCCCTTAAAATGCTTTTTAATTCAGTAACAGCACCATTCAAATTTTGAATGTGTAATACGGAAATATTTAGAAATCTAATTAATGCACTAGACATATCACTTTATTTTCTGGGGATTCACAACGTACGCTTTCACAGTTTCGCCGACGACTATTAGGCAGTCAGTTTAGACGAGTGACGTACAGTTTATAACATAGGAGCGAAGCGTACCCTTGTAAGCATTTGTCTGCAAGCTTCCGGGCAGCCAAGTTGCGCTGAGTTTCTCTATTATTATTTGTTATTGCTATTGAAGTTTTTATGTTAGTTATGTATTTTATTAGTACAGACATTTATTTAGTAAAGACGTCGAGGTCACACTATTACCTTCGCGAATACTATACCAAAATTTATGTATTATCATTTAAATAATTTTGTAATTGCCAGAACAACTATTAAATGTGGTTATGTGTTTCTTGAAACAAAGATTTACCATTATTTGTCAAAATCGAACTTCAATTTCATGAGACACAAGTTTTATTTGTGACTGTAACAAAATGAAAACACATGACAACCTTCAATCTTACTTGATAGACACAACAATCTTCAGAATTTAGTGACTTTATAATAAAATTAACGTACCCTACGATACCTGTAGGTTTTTCAAAAACACTTATGTAATAAAAAACTAAGCCTAAATTTAACACAGTTTCAAAAAAAAAACTATTTTGGGAATTTTGAGCGTGCATCCTTTTCGTGTGTGGTGAATCGGGCAACCGTTGGCAAGCGTCGGCGAGAAGGCGGTTGCTTTCAATAATCTTTAATCCTTACATCATCATTAGCCATAATATACGAAGCAATCAGTTTCCTACGTCTAGTGTATGAGCTCACGACCGTCGAACTAGCACCAATGCGAGTGTATCTCCAAGGAGTCGTAGGCTAAAGCCTCCTCGCTTGTGAACATGTAGCTACCTGAAGTATTGTAATAAGGCCTTACCACCGTTTGTTGACAATTTCTTTTTTATGTCTGGTTTTCTTATTTTAGTACATCTTGTTATATATATGTTTCGATTTTTTGCACTTTGTTAACAACGCATATGTCTGAATTTATATTCCTGCCAATTGTCGCGCCCACCATCTTCCTTCAGTCAGTTGTTTGTTGATATTTGATTTTTCTACGATTGTTGTAAATTAGGGCTTACATCCGAATAAAAAACGCATCTAGTCCATAAACAGCCACGTAATGAATATGTCATTAGTTTAAGTCAGAAGGCTGAATCACTATTTTCACTTTATGCTGTTTTCGAATGTATTTAATCGCAAATAAAATGTATAGTAGTTTATGCCATATCTGGACTAAGGGATAAATTATTTGACAATAGAGCCGGTGCAGCATGAGGTAAAAGTTAAAGTTAGATTCACATCAGGAGGAGTGTAGTAGATATCATTACGAGATGTACGCGAATAAGCGACAACCACGCGAGACTCCTGTGAAAGTGACAAATCTTAAAGCGATAATTATAAATCACGACTGTAATATTTGCTACTTATTCCACTTAAATATTTTAGAGATATGATAAGTTTTATTTGAAGACATTTTTAGTTTATTAATTTGCATTTACTAACCACATCGTTCTCATGGAAGTCTTATGCCGCGACGACAAAATTGTTTCTATAAGCTGTCACGGACTATCCGAAACTGTCGAATTTATGTCGTGGTCTCGCGTCTTCCCGATTTATTTTCCGAGATTTTAAGATAAGAAATTTACGGTTTTGGATCAAGCGTGTCTACGCGACAATCCCTTGGGATGAGGCGAATTGACCAATGATTTTGGACGAATTTTGGAGGTTGAGGAAGGATGTCAACAAAACCTTCTTTCGGAATAAAGACTTTTATTCATTTTTCTAACTCGAGGTAAAAGGCTTAAATTCGAGTTCCTATCCACTGCAAAGTTTACATTTGAAATTACTTTTCATCAAACTGTCCCTTGGTCTTCTCGGTTACACCGATACGCAGTCGAGTGCGCCTTAGTCTTTCCGGAGGTGACTTTAAGCCAGGACAGATCGGAACTCTCCGATTATGAAAATAATTTAATGCTGTTTAGTTCCAGACACTTGTATTCTCTCCGAAACACAGTCGAGTGTACCTCAGGCAGTCCAAAGATATCGTAATGTCCACTACTGGATGGATTAAAACTCGATTAACTTACACAATATGATTGAATCTTACTCGTTAAAACTTAAGCGCAGGGAGATCGAGACTGTCGTGAACCGTGGTGCAAACTCGTATAATGATAATCTGACTGTGTGCCGCGATCAAAAGTACTCTGTTATATAGGGACAGGGTTCTGCCCCTTCCTAATGGAAGAATGACGACGGCATCTTAGATTTTGTCTTGAGCTTTTGTCTTGAGCTTCTCAGAATTCGTGATGTTGTCAAACAGTTAATGTTTTCGTGGATCTTCTCCCCGTTTCCTGCTATGATTGGTGTATTGTTTCGCGGCTTTGACTCGCAGCCGCCCGGTGTCGATAACTTAGATTGTTTGGTCTCTCTATCTCCCCTTTCATAAGCGTAGGGACAGTGCACGTAACGCTTCCCTTTTCATAGGTGTAGGGATGGTGCACGTAACACACCATAATAAAGTAAAAATAAAAATGTACATTTTGTAAATTTAATGAATAAATATAAAAAAAAGAAATATTATCAGGGTTAACAAAAAATAAGAAATAAAAAATATATAGAAGTATATGGGATCGATCCATCAATGTCTATTTCATGTTACCGTCTATTTGAAAAAGCTGAAATGCACTGTTAGCCTGCCTCAACGTAACAGCAGTAAGAGAATGCGAAATAGCATGAAATCACGCTGCTATGATGATAATCAAACGGTTTAGATTTATAATATTTTATACATGAAAGTGTTTCAAGAAAACGCGTAATATTTACTGATGGATTTTTTTTTGTACATATTCATTGTACAATTACGCATAATGTTAAGTAGCCCGATGTTGCAATTTGGCCTTTAGAACTTTACAAGAAATGAATTTGTAAGTTTCTACAAAAGAAAATTTTAGTACAATTTTTCTAAAAACGAGCTGTTGAGCGTGTTCAATATAATTCTTCCGAAGATGTACATCTTGTTCATTGTGCGTCTTGCTCAAAATTGTATAAAAAAAGTTTTTGTTGACGATACAAACATTCACGCTCTCATGCGTTCTGCGACGCGTCTCCTGCGGAAGACGCCACCGTCGCCTAATTCTTCTTTGTTCTATTGTTCTCTGCGCGTGTTACCTTTCCCTATCTTCATGTCCATGTACTGTATATAATAATAAATGACTCTTGTCAATATATACACTGCTATGGCTGCGTGGCCTAATTAATAACACTGCCCACGAAATCGTACTCTACTCAATAGTTTTATTTCTTGCATCTGAGATATTGTAAAGTATATATGAATAAAGTATATATGAGCGTGTATTTAGAAAGTGGCCTAAATCCATTTATACTTAAATTGAGATATTTAAGGGTTTGTGTTTCAATGCAATTAAACATATACATACAGGATATTAATGAGACATACTGCTTAAGATTATCTTAAGGAATTCAATTTATAGTTCCTATTAAAACAATGGCGATTATTAAGTAAATAATATGCGTTTTCTTACCAAGAATAAAGTTAGGCCACTTTTAAAATAAACAACCAGATTCATTATAAAATTTGAAGAAGCCCAAGTCCATTCAACGTAATTTAAGATGCTTCAAATTGGAAAAACAATACTCAATTTCTTTTATATATCTTTACAACAGTTCAAAAAGACAATTTATGCGATTCAAAACATTTTTTAATTACATAAATTACAAAATAATTTACTGCTCATCTACAATTTGTGTGTGTGAAAGGGATTTGAAAAAACCATGATGTTCCGGTGGTATATATCGTAGTAGGTCCATTATGTCTGTTCGTGCTTTTTGTGGACGTTCATACTTCGAGGGTCGCAGACGTCGCGGTTCTCCTCGCGGATATCCGAACTGCTTTTCGAATCGAGATATCGCTTCGGGAAGATGGAGGCCCGACGTACGAAGCTCAAGTACGAAACTTGGCCCGTGCTACTGGCCTAGACTATCGTGACTGTCGCTCACGCCTAGGGAACACGTACGCCTTTCGCTACGAAATTAATCGCGCGAACCACTAGTTGGGGTGTCAATGGAATCTGGCTTCTTTCGGTATAACAATTGGGTTTGCTATACCTTGTTTCACGGATCGAGATGTTCGAGAATGTTGAGTAGAGTTCACCGCGTGTTGTAAATACGCGATGGTCGTGATATGTGAGAGTCAACGAGCTAGTCGTCTCGCTACGTTGCTCGGTTAGTGTTATATTAGAGTTGTTTTGCTGAGTGTGTATCTCGGAGCGTTGCTGACTTTAGACTGATGCTTTTGAGATGCTTTGATGTTCAAGAGGGTTCAGCGGGGTCTTCGCGGGCGGAGTTTTAGAGATTTTGTTCGTTATTACGTGCCTCCTATTGGTTTTCGCAGGTATCTGTACGGCCTCTTTAGAATGATTGGTCGGCTGCATTTTAGAACAAAACGCAGCCCTGCCGGTTGCCAGATTATCCTTCGTTGACCGTTTTCGAAAGTCGAACGTGATTCAAAACAACAGGAGGACACGTGTGCTGTAGATAGGCGAGAGTCGCGTCTAATTTGGAGGAAGACCAGATGTTTTATTGCCTAAGTACCTCTGAAGCTAAGCAGAGGCCCAATGTGTAAAGAATAGAGCGGTCACTTCGGTACCTTTCGACCCTTGAAAAACACGATGATAAACCTCTGGGTTCCTCGCTTGACTCTGCCTATTGTTGCGCCGCAACAACCATTAAACCTTTTTAAACCGTCCGAGTGACCTGCATTTTTACCAAGTTTCTTGCAGTATTTCCCAAATACAAATAATTTTCCACACAATTGCACTTTTTTTTCAAACGAAAACCTATGTTTTCGACTGCACCAGTCAATCCAGTCGCTTGTGCTCCACATAAAACTATTTATGCCCAAAACTTCTCGTTAGGAAATTATCGAAGCTAAAAGTTTTCTGAATTATTTCAGTCTCCCGACATGTGGTCCGGAGTACCTATGTTACAATAACTGTTTGTGTGGTCTTTCATTACGATCCAAGTACATTTACATCCGCTTTTTAACCCTGCGCAACAATGATGTCCCTTTGCGTAATTTTGGATATTTTTTGTTGAACGCGTTGTGGAAACTCCTCAAGATTAGTAATGGGGTGCGAAAACACCCTATCTTTTGGCAAATTCCATAAAAAGAAGGCAAGGGGTGTAAAGTCCGGTGATGGTGGTAGTAATAAAATCGGCCGACGTGTACCAATTTTTTTCACTTCAAGTTTTATTTAAATGTCTGGCAACTATCTGTGAATTGTGTGCTGGAGCACCGTCTTTTTGAAAGCACTTCATGTTTTGCCATTTACTTAGCGGAATCTGACGGCGTGTCTTGTTATAGCTTGTGAAACGTGCCGTATTGGCGTAAATTAGAATCCAGTTTGTAACAATACGAACGTGAAGACTGTTATCGATTGAAATATGTCTCTCGATATAGCGTTGCGTTTTGAATGTTTTTGATAAGCAAGATGAACATATTGACTGCTTAACTATTCGTAAACGCCATGATTTCAAAGCACTGGAATGGTAAATAATTGCGCACGGGTAGTGAATAGTTACTGACAGAAATCTTAATATTACAGTGACCAGTGTTAGCAGCCGCTTCAAGTTTACAAAAATTGTAATGGAACATAACGTATCTAGGTTCTCCGGAACACTTGACGAGAGATCGAAATAATTCAGAGAACTTTTAGCGCCGATAACTTCCTAATGAATACGTTTAGGGCATAACTACTTATATATGGAACAGAAGAAACTGTATCGCCTGATGTAGTAAAAAATATAGATTTCTATTAAAATAAAGTGTCGTGTTTTTCTGATACACTACTGCAGAAAAGTGCATAAAATTATCTACATATTATGCATCGTCTGATACCATTTAACTTTTATTTATAATATCTTTATTTATTCCTAACTGTTCAGCCTGTTGCAGTTGCGCCAGGCCCCCTGTATAATAAGATATTAGCGTTACAAAAACGTTAGGAAATGCAGTTAAATAGTGGACTGTAGTAGTTGTCCCCAACTTGTGTTCTGTAAGCATTTTAAGAGTGTTTTGCAGTAATTAGATAAATTGCAAGTTACTCCCGTCGCTCATTTTACGCGCCTATTTATTTTACACGGTAAATTTATTTCAATTTATGTGAAACTTTTTATTCGCGAATTTGATGTATGCGATTATTTTTATATAGTCTGATATATATATATATATA
>JBCFXI010002670.1:0-18881 GCA_038496175.1 Ampulex compressa | reverse complement strand
TATACATATATATGTATAAAATAGGCGTTCGCCAAATGATTTCATCGGAAGGCTTGGGTAGCTTAGTACTCAGAGCAGTAGCTCGGAAAGCAAAAGGAAGGGATTCGAGGTTCGAGCCAGCAAGCCAACGGTCCAAATTTTTCCGAGGTGCCTACATTTATATAACTTCAGCAAACATGAAAGGAAATATTTTAAAAAATGAGTTACAAACATCAACATCAATTTTTATATGTATCTCTGCATGGTTTCTTAATAAGATGTAATTATTAACAGATTCTTTGCCGTAAGAAGCATATATATGTGCCACACTGAATTTTTCATTGAGACTATTTGGAATTCCATTGCAAAACAAACAATTAAAAAATGATTATTTTTTTACCTATTATAAAAATCGTAAGGCATACGTTGGAAGCAAATTATAATCGCGTGGGAAAATATACCCCACGCGAGTTGAACAAAAACCAAAAATAAGTCCAAAAATAACCAAAGGTCGTTCTGTCGAGTGGATGGACAAAGGTTCAAACTCAGAATCTTCCACTTTTCAAAAGCAACGAATGTTAACAATTTTGTATTTACTTCACATAACTTTACACTGATTCATTATAACAAAACCACAATAAAGAAAAATTCGTACAATGGTTATACTGCGTTGCATGGAAACGTTGTCCTATAAATACGGTATTGCACAATGGCCTATCCGTAATCACACAATGTTTTCCGGTTTAAGTATTAAAGAATCGAGGTTTTTTGGTATGCATATCAACGCGTTTATATGTAATGACAAATGGCTCATATGAAGCGATTTTATTAAGTATTGAGAATAGAAAAGTAAAAGCTGTAACGTATATCACCCTCATCGAACAAACAAGTGCTAGCGTGCATCCTGAACAATCGTGAAGTAAATATTACAAGGGACAAAATGGTCGGTCATCTTCATACACTTACACGCTACAATTTATAACAATAAGTACTTTATACAGAGTAAGTAAATTATTGGTATCATATAATGCTTTTGTAAATACGTTATGAACTGATAAAATTCTTTGAAAGTAAAAATACTCAAATTCTCAATCGATACATCTGGAAATGGGTAACAAGATATTTATCTTGCAGGAATAAGTACCACATTTAATAAAATGATACGTAGCAACTGGTAAAGCTCTTTTAAAATAGAAGAACTCATAAAATCTCTATAGCGACTTGCGGAAAGATTAAATACATAGGAGATATTGAAATTTACCTTCTAAGAGTATGTGCAAGCACGTTATAATATCATATCTGGCTTGAATATTGAATTTTTCAATATCAAAAAATGACAATATTCCAACATACATATTAACTTGTGCATACACGAGAGCAAGTAATATATACAAAGCGAGTATTCATAACAAAAAAATGAAAGCTATAATATATAATGCTGTTGTTCAAGAAAGAAGTGATGGCGCACGTACTTAACGGCCGTCAAATAAACATTACGCGGTACAAAATAATCGATCGCCTTTACACATCTGCGCACTTTAAAGGCACGGGCGGAAAGCAGCCTCGGAGCTGAGTAAAAATCATGACTAGGCCTTCCTCGCATTGGCAGGAAATTAATCATAATAATCCCAGTACCGGTGCGCGGTCAACGATAACCCCGATCGCACCTTCGTCATTCATTATACGACGATAGACGTCACGATCGTTAGAGCCACAATTTGCAGATTCACTCAATCACAAAATACGTTACACAAAGCACTGTACATCCATGAAAGTATTTACATACAATTTAAACGTTGGGCCATCTAAATAATCCGATATCCGTTTAATGCACTTCCATTATTTAATCAGAGCAAAAGATCTATCTGTATTTCGAAAAATATCCGTTCAAACAAAACACAGTCAAATAAACTGAAACGTATAAATAAAACACATTTTAGTCCGTCTTTTATTGACCAATTTATTTCATTTCTTGTTCACAGCAATATTTCTACTCCTATTTACACAAGGAAAAACGCAGAAGGTAAAACATATATATATAGAATTAAATGGAATATATATATATATATATACATGTGTGTGTGTGTGCGTGTGTGCGTGTGCGTGTGCGTGTGTGCGTGCGTGTGTGTGTGCGTGTGCGTGTGCGTGTGCGTGTGCGTGCGTGCGTGCGTGCGTGCGTGCGTGCGTGTGTGTGTGTGTGTGTGTGTGTGTGTGTGTGTGTGTGTGTGTGTTTTACCTATTGCGTTTTTCCTTCTGTAAATAGGAATAGAAATATTGCTGTAAACAAGAAATGAAATAAATTCGTATATATAAATATATATATATATAGAATTAAATGGTACTTAAAAATCTTACTTCTGCGCGACAATATTAAAAATAATTGGTGTGCGGTAGCACTTTACGGATAACGAGCAAACATTTCTTAAAAGATCCTCATAATAGATCGCAATAAACCTTAAGCATCATGAGAATACTAACGGTAAGAAATACAGTGTGACTTTTAAGAATTAATACCACCGCGTTAAGCGGAATAAAACAGAGCGAGCGACGAAGAAGAAAGCAAAGTACCAGAGTGTAATTCTAACTAGAGTCAAAGAGTTAAGAAGACTTTTGTGGGATCTTCGAAAAGGAAGTTGACCCAGGTGTAGTTCGTCTCTTGCGCGAAGATCAAACCGCGGTCGATGTAAGGAAAACAGTTTGCGTCTCGTCACCCCTATGTCATCCGCGTATTAGTTTTTATCAGTGGGACAATATTCGAATGTTTGTCCACGCGCATGGTGGTCCACATTCATAAAAGAGGTAATGCTCTTTCACTGGATCAAAGAAACCGGCTGTTCTGTCTTCGGCGCAATACTGCCTGAAAATCGGCCAGAAAATTGGACGCAACCGCTTGAAAAAAGGTATTATTTCAAACCTTTGTACTTCCACGTCAAGCTGGACTTAATGTTCTATCTCATTCTAGGCGTTCACACGTCTGTACTTGACATAAAACTTTATAACAATAAGGCATACCTGCACACATTTGTTCTGAAAAATTTTAATTGTAGCATGAATAACGCGGGTTCGGCCTTTTGATGCAGTAATATTTAAACTTTCATACTAGTAAGGGAGCAGCAAGTTGAAAGACATTCAGCATATGATGAGCACCGTTCCCACACAAAGAAGGAAAGTGAAATCGAGAAGTAAAGTAATGATAGGGGTTTATTAGAACTATACTTCAGTATGCCCGTGGCCTCGATAGGGTTGTAATCATAACAGGAAAAGGGGAGAAGTTCTTAAAACCTTCAAACATTTCGATTTATCAATAATATCGGTAACTTTAGGACCCCCAATAAACAGAAACTGGGCACCAGTTCGATAAGGGCACGTGCAGAATCACATCTCACCATGGGAATTTTATTTAATCAAGTTTTTCTCCATCGAGGCATAAGATACTAAGACATTTCTGAACGATCTGAGCCACACTCGACTGCGTGTCGAAGAAGTCGCAAATATCTGAATTGGTTAACGCATACTTTTGTTTCCCAATTGGAATATCCCGGAGGATTCAAGGTGCACCCGACTGCGTATTAAAAAGATTAACGAAGTCTCTGATTTGTCATGATACGAAAATCATTTCCGGAAAAACTAAGGCGCACCCGTGTACGTATCAGAAAATCGGAAAGATTAAGGGTCAGTTTGACGAGTAAGCGCATTAAACGAATACTTCGCGGTCGACAGGAACTCGAATTTAAATGATTTTATCTAGAGTTAGGTAGATCAATATAAATCTTTATTGTGAAAAAAGGTTTCATAAACATCTTTCCTCAACCTCCTATATCTGCCCCTGAATGATTCGTTGAAAAATCACACTGTTACGATGATTTCATTAAAAACTCCACCCAATCCCTCCAAAAATTCGCCCAGAAACTCTGAACAATGATACTCATTTCAGGGGAGTATTGCCTACATACGTTTAATCCAAAACCTGCAATTTCATTTACCTAAATACATAAAAATCCATAACAAACAATAATTCGTGACAAACAGCAACTCCTGAAATTTGTTTCAGCGATCATATTACAATTTCCTGAGAAACGTTTTTTTGTAATCCTAATGAAATTATTTCAAGGGTAAGAGTGACTGATTGTTCAAACAATTAATATATGTATATTCGAACTATAAATAACTAATAATAACAAAAATATCAGAAACTCATTTCTTAATCCTTAGAGCTCTAAATACTCTTGGCCGAAACGGTCCGCAGGCATGGCGCAGCTAACGCTGACCATCCCTGGGGCCGGAATACTTTTTTGCCGCACTGAAGTAAATATTCAAGGCGCAAACAGTAATAAACTATAGTGATTGTTTGCAGATGGTTAAATAATTAAAAACTGTTGTTTTTGAATATTAAAATTATGTGTTATAAACATTAAAATTTTAAAACATTAAATTTTACAATCAACTAAAAAACGTAATTTGATATTTGCAACAGGAATTCATAATTTAATTGTGTGTGAAAAATTTCAAAACAATTATCAATACATAGACCGACATCGCATTTTTTGCATTCGTATCGCGTATCGCTCCTTCTATTACTTTTTACGCGGATACCAGATTTTTATGACCCTAACACTGGCCAACCGCTACCTAAGGAAGACAAATTACTAACGAGTGCTCCTGTATTAATTTTACACGAAAATGACTGCATATTAATTGAAAAAATCGACAAACGCCCTTGGTCCAGGCCGATGACTTAGAGAAAACATATAAATGCGGCCGTAGGCCATACGGATGACTTTCGCCAAACGCATATATGCGTCCATAGAGCTCTAAGGGTTAACGATAATATATATGTTTTTCAACATATACATTATACGTGATCTAACAAATCGAAAAACTTGATAATGTAAACAATGTCCATAAGGTTACCAACAAGCTTAAATAATATGTAGAAGTGTCAGAATGTAGCAATTTTTTAATCGTTATAGTATGAAACCTATGTTCTCCGAAATAAGCAATGATCAGTACAAGACATTAAATAAAGGAACAACACTGCAGATGTTGTTGAATGCTATGAAGAAATACTGATGTGATTACAGTTAAGTGCACCGTAATATTTAGATATTTCATGTATTCCATCGGTAATTTATTTTGTCATTCGTTTATGCGTGCTTCTTATTAGTCTACGCAGAGGTCACAAAATTGTTTCTGTTATTACATGAAAGATACTGTTTTTTTGTGTCGGTGCTATCGTTAACTAATATTGTTATAATATATATAAAGTAGAACAATGTTCTCATGAAGAATTACGAGATATGCATTTTATGTACAAGACAACTGCTACAAATGTAAATGAGGTTGTACCGATTCACACTGAAGCCGAAGAACAGGTGTTTTGACACAAAACTTATATTCTGACTCCTCTATATGGCATTTATGTTTGTCAATAATCTTTGAGAACCCCCTGTATATACAATGTAACATACACCGAGTTTCCCTCTTTTAACAAATTCGATCCTGTTTTGCAAATACGTTGTGTAACGAATTGTCCTCAGTTTGAATATTGTATGCGTGCATTTGTGTGTGCACGCGTAAAAATTACTGTAAAAAAATTATTCTAAATTTGTGTACTTACTTACTGTTTAAAACCATACAATATATCTTCTATGATTTGTAAAACCATAGAAAAGAGATGATGAATATAAATAATTATCAATTAAACGATTAAGAGAAAAATGTTTGATTAATCCTAAAGACAATGAATACATAATAGATTTCTGACACAATACGTGATTTTTATTTAATAATGTTCTAGGTGCCACTGATTCATTTGCTTTGTTTGCTTACTGTTTAAAATAAGCAGCATAGTGTATTTATATATATATTTTCCCTTTCTTGCTAATATATACATTATAAAGCCATTGCACTTCCTTTCGTGTACGTTGAAGTTAAACATGCAATTGCAAAATATTAGTAAAGAACACCCGATATCCAGTATGGATATCAAAGTTTCAAGGCAACATAGAATCGAACAAAAATAAATCCCAAAATTTGAAAACTCACCCGGCAATATCCTGAATGCGAGTCTGCAATAATGGCTTCTCGAAAGGCTTTTCCGGGATGAGGCTGCAAAGTAACTGAATTGCGTTACTCGTTACAATTCCGTTTCCGGTCGAGTTACTCGATGCTTCCTGAGTTTGGGCCTGATCGTCAAGACTCGTCAAAACCTGCAAGCAGAAACATATTACCATTTCCTATTATTGAAATACATGAAAAGCTAAACTCCTCATATAGGTAGAGAAATACATAAAATCTTCTTAACCGTTGAAACCATTCACTTGATAATATACCTGAAATAAAAGTATTTTGATTTTAAGCTCAGATACGACCTGTTAAAATCGAATAACACAAAAGCAGGCATTCTTATCGTCATAATTAAGTTTAACGCTTTTCTGCAGAAAATTCCGATACCCCTGTTTGACTATTACTTCTTTGTATTACGTATGAATTTATAAAGTTTAATGAATAAAAAAAAATAAAAATATAGTACAGACAATTATTTTTACACAGATCCTTTCCACTCGATTTTCATGTAATAGAGTATAAGAGAAAATATCCTATTCTCTCTTTATACAATTGATTTTGATTTTGCATTATTCATATAGTACCTTTTTAAAAATGTCCATTTGTATTTATCTGGATATACTCAAAACGTGTTTGTTTTAAAAGCAAACTACAGAATTGCTTGAAACAAACGTGTCGCCAGATTATAAAAATTGCAGTCATATTACTTAGGGCAGTGAATATGATTTAACCTCAGATGTACGTAAAAAAAATTGTGTCTATTATCAGCAATCAGCAACGAATAAAATTTACAATAGTTAATGAGGATATGCAAATCATATTTTCTTTGCCTTGCTACATTTTAAAATTAGCAACAAATTTTATTGATAAAGGATTATGTGATTTATAATATGTACACAATTATCTCTCCGAGTTCATAAAAAGAGACTGTACGCAAATATATAAATTATAATTAAAAATTGAGTTGACAATGCAGATACCATCTTCTCAATCATAACGCGTAGTTTGCCGCGTATTTTTCCGCCTGAAACCAATCTTCTAACTTTTGTTTCTAAATAGAATTAGATATAATTATTTATTCATAATACAATAAAATAAAAGAAATAATAACATAAACAGATATTCTGACACAGAGCCTACTTAACCTAGTAAAGTCAATAAATTATATACCTTTAATACATTTAAACTACAAATAGATCAATATTAATAATATCTCGGTTATAACTCTAAATTTGAAATCATACAATATCAGTAATCCATACAACACATATATCTCAGTGTCCTACGTCTAGTCACTTAGCTTTGTCCAGGCAAATTTTATTTCTCTATATATACCTTTATTATTCAGCACATACCACTAAACTTTGCTCTCTTTTTACATTTTACTTTGTACTTTGTTGATATAATTTAGCTTTTTTAATAAACCTAATGAGCGATCGCACAAAAGCCGAAACGTTGTGAGAATTTAAACCGTTCTTTGTTTCTCCTGCACAACCTAGAAAAATATCACTGCTCGTCAAGACCACTGCAACAACTATTAGTTACTGAATTATATTTTCCGTCAAGATTATTAACCCATTTGGATCACACCTCTAAATACACAACCAACTTTAAAACTCGGAGCATATTATTAAGTATTTGGTGATTAATGAACGTTATTGCAGAATACTCCACGAATGGTGATAAGGAATGATCATTATCTGCACATTATTCCGCTTGTGGATGTAAATATTCGTAATTTTAAATCCATGTTCATCATTTCATAAAACTTTATTCGTGCTTTCCTCAAAGTGTATTTATAAATGTAACAATTTCTTTAAAAAAATGCTGGTTGCGTATCGCACATTCTTAGACCAGACCAGTCTCCTGACATTCTATTTGAACGAAATCCAATGGGCTTTTCTTACAACTCCCCTGAGATTTAACACGTTCCGTGCTTAGCCGTTTTCGACCAACTCGTCGTTCAAGCAATTTGATGTTTCGGCTAAAGACTGATATATTATTACACGATATTTCATTACTTGATCAATCCACAAGTAATTAGCTGATTTAGAGTTATTATCACATCGTGTACCATTTATGGTACACCTGGCGCTGCAATCAGTTCAATTGCAAAAGTTGCTCTGTACGAAACTTTTCGATTAGTAAAAAGAACTTGCTGTATTCAAATTTATTAAGTAAAAGATGAGAAAAATAAAATATTTAACAAAAGAAGGAGTAGGTAAATATTGTATACGGTGATACTATTTTTTCTTTTTCATTTGTTTCTATTGAAAAACAACTTTTAACTGTTACACGTAATTATTAATTATTGTATATGTAACATTTAAACAAATTTATGTATTTTGTTTTATACTACATTTTTTATAATGCCACATTCTTTTAATGGAAGTATATTTTACAAAATTAAATTTGTCATAAAATGTATGTTTTCAGCACATTTAATAAATATTTCCGCGTGTACTGTTTACGGTGGACGTGGCCTGAGCATCGAGCTTATCGTGTACTATAAATGGTACACGTGGCACGGAACGTATTAATAATTCCACCGGTGCCCGTTTGTTGCGTATTGTCTACTATTACGTTTACGACGATAGTCAACTGTAGTCGTGTGGATCAGCAGGATACTGGAGACGGTAAATTTCTGGTACGCTAAGTCATTGGTAGTAGATTATCAAGCCTGGACAGCTAACGACAGATAGCTATATATAAGCGTGCTTCAAAGCTAAATTAGGGGTAACAAGTCGAAGGGTCCCGATAAGCATTCTGGAGGCCAGAACGTAGCCTCTAAACCATTTAGCCTCGGCCACGATAAGTTTTTCGTGGAACTCTTAAAATAACATTTGATACGTTTTATTCGTGCTCGCTGAACCGAAGCCTGTTTGATATTCTACCTGAGTTTACGCTACGAATAAATGGGGAAAAATAATATGCAGTGCAATATTTAGCGATTTTACAGCAATGATTTTTAACGTTAAAGGGTAAGGCCACTCCACGTCCCAGAAAAAAGGCTATTTTTTTTCAAGAGTATAATAAAAGCACTGAAAAATTCAGTTCATTAAACACACATTTAAGCGTAAGAAAACATTTTTTTTTATTTGTTTTTATGTTAAAATGGCGGCTTCAGAACCGAGAAATTTCCATGCGAGGCGTTAAACATGCAAAACGATTGCCCCCGCAGATTTCAATCTAGAACAGAAAACCAAAGATTTTTGTAATATATATGCCAAAAGCTAGTGGATAGCGTACGGAAATTTAAAAATACCGTTTTCTTGAAAAATGATAAAGAAGTTTTAAAACCTTTTTTTAAAGATGTGTACCATTTTTCAAGATAACGGTATTTTGCAATTTCCATGCGCTATCCCGTAACTTTTGGCATACATTACTTAAAAATTTTTGGTTCTTGTTCTAAATTGAAATCTACGGGAGCAATAGTTTCGCCCATTTAAGGCCTCGCATGAAAGTTTCTAGGTTATGAAGCGGCCATTTTAAAATAAAAACAAATAAGAAAAGTTTTTTCTTACACTTAAATGTGTGTTTAATAAAGTTCCTTGATTGAATTTTCCAATGCTGGAGTGGTCCTTAAAACGAGAACAGAGTATACAAAGCAAGTAACTTTAATATTCGCATGCTACGCAGCGTTTGTTTTAACGTATCCGTACGTTAAGGGTTTAAATAGCAAAAGGATATACTTTATTCGTATAATTCATCACCTTCATTACATAATCTATTTTAAATACAACAATTCCTGATTCTTATATTCCTGATAAACTGCTCATTCTTGCATTTATTTAAACTTAAACAAATAAAATACAATATCTTGTTGTATACCTTCCTCTCGACTAACCTCTATTCATGGTTTAGCACATGACAAATAACTTAAAAATATTTCGTGCCGGTATCTTATTGGTCTAAATTACACAATTCCAAATATTGAATTGCCTTCTGAACCGGCTTTGCGTTTATAAGTGTAAACTGTTAAATTTTCTTTTATCCCATTAATCGCCATGTATTCAAAAAAAAATATTAAATTAACTTTTATCATTAAGAATAACATCATTCCATTATATACTTTCTTTTGCGAACACATTCTATAGTAATATTTCTTTTCTTTTTTTTTAATCTCATTTACAATTTTTTCATACGCCGCTCCTATTAAAACGATTTTGTCTTAATGCCATATGTATCGTTTGCAGATACTTTTATTCCTGGTTGGCCCTAAGAATTCACTAACAAATTTTGCAACATTTAATTTCAAGTTTTTTTTTTTTCGTCGTATGTGATCTTTCCTTTAGTGCTCATGTCTGAAATTTTTGTTGCATTTTTGTGCAATTTATTCTATATGATACACATATTTAAATTTTTTGATATCTTTTATTTTATCATTACTTATTTTGCGTTTCTCCTCTTACAATGCGAAAATTCAGAATCTAACGTGTGTTCACCCTTAACGCTCCAAGTGTGCCTCTCGGGCACCACTTGAATTATATTATATATATCCTGAGATTACACCCAAAATTATATCACTCCTGAGATGAATAAAGATTATTTTGAATGACTATAATATTACTATTTACACGTCGTTGTAGCATTTAAAATCTGACACTTAAAAACTGGCAAGTCGAAATATGATGAGAATAAGTTGGTATTGCCGGTTGATATTCACAATTAAAAGCGGAAGCGTTAAGGATTAAGTGCTACTTTTGCATCCATTATCATACGTGAATGAAATAAATAGCAGGCATTTATATTAAATAACATTATCATATTTCACATAAATAAAAACAGCTGTAGAAAATATCTTAATAATAATAAGACCTAGGCTCACAAACATGCTTAAATATCTACGAAATTAGTCTTGAACATTAGAATTCAGTAGATTAAATTGCATCAGTTCAAACAAAGCAAAATCAAAAATAAAGATCATAAAAATTCACCGTTAACGCATGTTTTCTTTAAAGCACGATGCTGTCCATCAAGGAAGAATATTGGAGATATGGAACACAATTACTCAATATCAGATCCATATTTTTTGTATCTATTATCATTTTTTGGGATTCTAAGTCGATGGAGACAGAAGAAGAATTCATCCCTATTTTATGACCAATAAGACCAGTTTCGTAATCGCCCAGTCATAGCAGTGATGCATAAGCAAAGGAATAAACGGACAAATAAAGGGGAACAGTATCATAGGGGACGACAAACAATTTCCAGCAGTTTACGAGAAAATGTAAATTTGTTTGGCCAATGGACAAGATTAGAAGATATTGGTACAGCCACGACAAATTTCGTAGAGCGATTTGTCTTTTTGCGTAATGGCCCGAGGCATGATATTGCCTGCAGATTCAGCGATAGAACGGCTGTCTGTTGTATCAGAAAATTGCATGTAGTTTTCGTAATGAACTACGAAAATCGATAGGTTCAAACAACTCTGACTAATAATATAAATGTTAGGGATTTACCAAATATTTTATATAATATAAGAAAAAGAGGTTTACCATAGATCGATTCAAAGAACGTCGTGATTTTTATTCACTTACTGGTCAAAAGAGATTAACGATATTGAACGTGGTTTGACGTAATAGTATGCAAACCAGCAATATGTAATTGTATTTATACAGACTTATTTTACATCAGTTTAAGCACAAATGATTTGTTATACAAAGCAGAACCACTCGTGCATTATTCAACCCTCTATGGCTTTGCGTAACTTTCAAGTCACATACTAATATATCGATATTTTATTCAATAATTTGATCTTTTCCACAACTTGATATATACATCTTATCATACAATATGTTCTTAGTAACCGATATCATTCTTGGTAAGTTGTGCGCAGATGAATTCTAAAGATCATCTTGCGCAAATGTCATAATTTTTTATTCTATCGTTGTTTGTTAAACAAGAAAAAAATATATATAATAGATCTTGGTTTGTATGACAATCATATCTTATTTGTTTGTACTTGAACAATCTTGGTATTACTATTTTCATGTAATATAGCTTTCTAATTTTCAACCGTCAATAAGACAGCCGGTAACGACGGTATTTTTGTATGTATTTGCAATAACGCTTGCATTATTTTGGACTTTTAGGTTTATGTATCAGAGGCCTAAATGTGAACACAATATCATATAAAAATGAAAGAGCGATAAGAGTAACAATTAGTGGTAGCAGATAATAAAAATCCGGTAACCAAAATTCAGAGATTCTTTATTACATTCTGACTTCACCAAAAATCATCGAATAGTATCACCTCACAATGCATAATTATTATTAACAGCGTCGATAAATTTGATGTAAATCATCATAAGATATAAATAATTTAGAACCGCAAACAATTCCAATACTTCTGGTAAAGGGCAGCTCTTTACGCTGTAAAAAAACAGGATACAAAGGGATTCTTAAAATAAAATGTTTGATGCACAACGAATGTATATTCAACGCCAAGTGCAAACTGTTTTATGGAATTCCACACGTAAGCTTTTATACATACAACTAAAACATTGTAAACCGTTGTTAGTTCAAAGCCACAAAACATTCGTTATAATAATATCGTTAAAACTGCCAAATTCATTATTAATTTATATTTAGAAGTTGATATTTATTGTGGTTTTATGTTATAATTGTTTTAATCATGAAAACTATTCGACCCATAAAAGGTCCTTCAAACTAGGCATTTTAACACGCTTTTACACTCAGTTTTCCGATAGAAAACGCCTTTCAGTAAAATGGCATATAAAACATCATTTTCATACGATTCGTGTACGATATGCATAGCCTAGAATTTCGGTTGTTGAAAGTCACACATTAGAAGTCTATCAATTTCCGTATGAAAGTTGACAAATAGTTCAAATAAATAACTTCATAAACATTCATTCTATTAAGACTTCTCGCAACAAATCGAAACGTTTGGAATAAAGACGCCCAAAAGAGTGTATTCACAAAATTATGCGTCACAGTGTTCGATACGATCAAATCGCAATCCGTGTGAATCTCGATTATCGACGTTTGCAAATAATATCCGTAACTCAAATTATGGGCGTTCATAACAGAAGGAATTGATTAAACCTGCGATATCTGGAAGCTGCTTGTTAAAAATTGGGAAACGTGCAAAAAGGTTGTGAAAAAAGCGTCTATGAAAGGAAGAGACAAAAGACGAGGGGTTCCAAGTCCTCGAAACGGAGCTTAATGGAAGCGGCAACAGAAGTACTCACACACATTCTCTCGGCACACGCTCCTTTCACCATGTAACCCGATTCTAGAGCCTATACGTGTGTGTACGCGTGCGTTCGAATGTAACTACGGTTGTACGCCAGTGACGTCACTAAAAGCTCTCTCGCCGCTAATGCATTTGCGGAGGGAGATTCTCGAGGGAGGAGCAGGAGAGAGCAGGTGGCAGTGCTGTATCTATGAAGCGTCAAAAATCGATCCTGAAATCACGTCGCCGAGGTGTATACACTCTGTGAACGCTTCTTATTCTGGCTCGGGGTGAAAGTAAATTGTATGTACCGACTTTGTGAAATCGTAAGATTAATTGAATAAAAAGAAACCGAGAAGTGTTAATCGGCACATGTCTCAGAATAGCTACGGTACATGTTAATTTTTGTCTTATAAAAATGAGTAGCCGCGAATACGCCATACAACTTTCTTTTAGGTAAATTACTTATTAACATTTTGCCAATAAGAATGAGTCCAAACCGGATATAATTACGACTATAATTATTCATCTATTATTCTGTCAAATGTACACTTCGCCTAATGAAATAATACATCGCACATAAACTAGCGATGCAGGCTCATGCTTCTACATTATTAATCGGAAGTGCAATAACTCTTTTATTTTATAAAAGACGAACGAGTATCTGTAGTCTTGTATTATTTTTTCTGGTATTAATATGCAGAAGGAGATACTTGAAGGGACAAAAAATTGTACAACCAGAAATAGTAGAGATATGTATACGTATGCGTTTTCCAAGCCGTAACTCTATGCAAGTCTATGCAAATTCTATACTTCTAATATCTAATACACATGTCTGACACTAATATTGATTAAGTCCTATATCTTGTCCAAAATTATGATTTATTTAAATTCTGACATTAACTTCAGTCGTTATTTAGGATTTACGCGTTAACTCTTTACGCGCGTATCGGAAATATAGTTCAGTATCTCCTTCTCCATAGTAATGCCAGAAAAAATAATACAAGACAAGAGATACTCGTTCAAGTTTGAAGTCAAACGAAATTGTCGCTTACTCTTGAGATCTCGTGGTGATAAAACGATTATCTAGGTCTTAATCGTGCTGTTCGTTCAATTATTCTATGTCACTAATCGTGCTGGTGAACACAGACTCAGCTACTTGCCTACTTGGTGAATGCTGTGCATGACGCATAAAGAAAACTGGGCTTCCCTGCAAGGAAAGCTAAGCAAATGAAGAGCAAATCTGAATAGATGCAAACGGATTAGTTACTCAATAGGAGGTTACTGAATTTTTTTGGAATATCTGAATCTCCTTCAAACAAATGCCCTGTGACATGTCAATCCTGACATGGTCAATTGCCATGGAGATTCTGACATGGTCTTCTGCTTCATCATACAAATCTGTCTTGTTTCTGAAAGTCACTTTCTACCAATTTTCCACCGTATGCACTACACATTCTTTACACAAACGTCTGCAAAAACGCAGCAAAGAAAGCAAAAACGTTCATCTATAAATCCATAAAAATATGTCAGATATCAACGTACAATTCAATAACTTCCTGGTTGAGAATGTACATCTAATTCTGTTTTTACACGATAGATACGTTCCGGAAGAATACGCGTAAAAAAATTCTTGTAAAAAGATACCTCGCATGTCGCAGTTATAAAAATAAAAGTAAAGTAAAATTTTCTTTTTAGAATTTGGATCGATTCGAATTCGTGTTAAATCAAAATCGTGTAAAAGAAGTTCGTCCCTTTCGCTGCGAACAGAGCCTTTTGGCGCTCGGCTATAGATGCTTTCTCTCATCGAACAGCGCCTTCTGGCGCTCGACTATGGACACTTCCCTTGAGCGAACAGCGCCTTTTGGTGCCGTTCATTTATTTTGCATTTCGGTATTAATAACTGCATGATCATGCTGATTGATTCGTTTGTTTTCGACGCGATAGCTGCATACGCTTCTTTTGCGGATATTTTTTCACATAATCTAATACGGTTATTCATAAATTTTGCCCTTATCATGGATAAATGGACAAATATAATCTGTAATGATACAGAAGAATCATCGGATTCTGAACTCTCTGCAATTTTTGGAGAAATTGGATATAAAGGTAAAATCCAAAACTCATACTGCATGAGACGCCTATTATCAAGTAGCTCGGAATCATATTCCACAAGTAGTGAGGAATTACCCGATATCGATTTACGGCAATTTTTTTGGAGCGCACAGAATTTGGTTCCAAAAGTTTTTGATTTTGATGAAAATCTATCTGGAATAAAAGCAAATATTGATAATAAATCTTCAATATTAGAAGTTTTTCAACTTTTTTTTTCCGAAAATTTACTCCAACATATTGTGACAGAAACTAATAATTATCATACCACGCAAACTGCATGCAGTAGGAATTCGCGGTTAATGTCATATAAAAATACAACAATGACCGAAATGTATCGATTTTTTGCTGTGTCGATGTTAATGTCAAGAATTAAAAAGTTATCAATAGACGAATACTGGTCAACCGATTAACTAATACGCACGGAAAGCATTCCAAAAATAATGAAAAAAGATAGATATTTAGCTTTATTACATATGTTGCACTTTCATGACAACAATGAGACAACAAATCAAGATCCGCTGATAAAGATACGTAGCATTATCGATAGACTGCGTAATTCGTTTACACGAGCATTTTATCCGCATAAGCATTTATGCATCGACGAAAGCTTGCTTCTTTTCAAAGGACGATGTCACTTCAAGCAATATATACCTTCAAAACGAAGTAGATTTGGAATCAAGTCGTATGTTATCTGCGACTGTTATACGGGGTATATCCAAGATTTTATAGTCTATTGTGGAGCACGCACGGAGATGAATAACAATCATTCAGCAGAGATCGGCAAATCCGGGAATATTGTCATGACGCTGATGGAACCGTATCTAAATAAAGGTCATGTTTTGATTACTAATAATTGGTACTCAAGCCCGGCATTATTTTCGCTCCTATATCATAATAAGACCAATGCATTTGGAACAGTGAGGAAAACTAGACGTGGAATGCCCAATATGTCTACTAAATTATGCAAACACGAAATTGTGTTTCAGTCTACGGATAAACTGTTAGCACTAAAATGGATGGACAAAAGAGAAGTGTTAATGTTATCAAGCTACCATTCTGCTGAGTATACAGAAACAAAAAAGATTGATATTAAAACAGGAACAGCAATATTAAAACCAACTGTCATAGTAGACTATAATCGCGATATGGGAGCAGTTGACAAAACAGATATGATCTTAAATTCGATTACTATTATTCGAAAAACTTTGAAGTGGTATAAGAAATTTTTTTTTCACATGCTGGACCTTTGCATTTATAATGCTTACGTACTGTATAAAATTACATCTAAAAACAACATAATATTTGCAAAATTTCATTTATGTCTAATTCGAGAAATTCTTCTAAAATATCCAAACGACAATGTATGCAGCAATAAGTCTGGAGGTCAAACTGCATCCAAAAATAATCTTTTACGACTGGTTCCTGGACATTTTCTATCAAAATATACTAATCCAACAGGAATCCGACAAAACGGTCGGCGGAAATGTGTGGTTTGCAGCAAACACAAGAAGCGAACCGAAACACGATATGAATGCAAAGACTGTAACGTTGGATTATGTATTGAACCCTGCTTTAAATTATATCATACACAGAAATATTATTAAAGATTCTTTATATTATTTAAGATTATTCAAAATTATTAAAAATTAATAAAATTATTATTTTATCATCATTATTACTATTATTATTTGGCTGCCGTGTCGGCCAGTCGCCTCAAGAAAAGACCAGCAAAATCGGTTCCACACACCGTCTTACGAGCGTCTCGCGACCGTGTCATCCGTACAGAAAATCTACTATCGCGCCGGCTGCTGAGAGAGTAATTCATTTGTAGGCGCTCCGCAGCGAAAGGGTTAAAAACAGAATTGGGTGTATATTATTTTTGACATTCTGTTTCTTAAAATGTTGCTAGAGTGATGCTGTACTGCACACTTTCAATCTACTTGGAAACTAGATATTAAATGACCGATACTGTACAAACGTTTCTCTATTTATATTTTCGTTTTTTTTTGTACTAGAACATACGTTCAATAACGTTATCGTTAAATGTTTGGTCGATAAAAACTCCAACGATCATCAAACTAATTATTTCTGCCACAAGCTACAACTTTCTTCCAGGACTCTTACTGGGTTACTTCTTCACTTTTACTTTTTTCCAAATATCGCTCCTTAACCTCAATTTCCTTAACAACAATACATTTAACTTGTATTGAGCCAGCCTCACTTTTTTCACTTTTCAGAATATATAACATTTTATCATTTGGCAATAAGAATGTTTCAATTACAATCCTTTCATGATTTACGCAACTTATATAATATCGTATAAAGTCCACCAATTCAAAAAGAAATCTAGTGAAAAAAGCTTATACAAGTTATAGATACGTTTCTTTCACACATTTGCACAAAAAATACTAATAAAACTTCCGAGAAACCGAAATAAATTTTATTCGTTTTTGGTGATTGTAACTGTAGTATAAAATAATCAACCTTCTCTTTTTAATGCTTTGTGATCAGTCAATGGCATGGTACCGTCACATTCTGACAGCATCGATTTTACCCGTAAATAGAGATATACGGTTGAAAACAGTTGGTATGCGGAACGCATGAAGAGCGATTCGTAGTCATGACAAAATACAATATGTTAGGATTGTTAATTCAGAGATGGTCCCCATACTGATGTAGGACTGAAACTCCTCCATGACAGACTAGATTGTTCAATAAGTTGGCGAAGCGCCGCCAACATTAAAACTAAACCTTCCACGTCATTTTAATGTTTCATACTTCATAAGCAACTAAACTAAAATTTCAATATTTTTTTGCAATATTTTGAATAATGTTTCGGGTTTTAGGGTGCCGCGTTCGCTAACATGGCGACTTTGTCAGCAACATTTGGAGCTTTTTTAACTTTTAAAGTCTTTTTTGTTTAAGATCTTTAATTTAAACTTTAGTTCAATGTCTTAAACTTCTTAATTTAGAGTTAATTTAAACACTTTTAAAGTCATTTTGACAACTATAAATTTGCTTTTTGATTTCCGTTCCGCAAATTTATTGAACAACCTAGTTGAAAGGTATTTAAGGGATGATTTGACTTAAGGGCCTGAATGGCTTAGTAGTCAGAGCAGTTTTCCGCAAAGCGAAAGGTCCCGACTTCGAGTTCCGGTTCAGCAACCCAACGGCCCTATTTTTTCCGTGGTGTTTACACTAGTCATCATCAAATCTTTTATTGTAATGCGGACAGAAACATTGTAATATTGTACATATTACAATTTAGAATTATGTTTGGCAATTTTTTTTTAATTTATCATACAAACGAGAAATGTACATAAAGATTGGAAAGTTAAGGAAAAGTCTTGATCGTACACTCCGCTAGCGTGACAAAACATTAGCCCTTAAATATTATATTGGATTGTTCGGAAAGTCATTTCGTTTTGTTTTTCGTTTTTCACCAACCAAAAACTACTGTGTAGAATTAATAGAACTTTTTCACACACAAGCCTTGCAATATCAGCTCTCAAGACATATA
>JBCFXI010002669.1:5938-18948 GCA_038496175.1 Ampulex compressa | reverse complement strand
TCCTCTCCTTCCCTATCCGACACAGGTACTCTCCGAAGCAGCCATGCCCGGTGAGCACCTGCGTCAGCCGGTAGGTCAGCCGTCCCCAGGTCCTGCACAGCCACTTTTCAAGACTGGACAGGATAGCCGCGACAGCGTGCTGTCCCGCATTGGCGGGTTCGGAGAGGCGTCTCTGCCACTCCGAAACAGCGCGCTCCCGGGCTTGACGCCTCGCGGTCGCCTCGTCGCTCGCCGGTTCTGGCGGGGCATCCCCGGCTTGACGGAGGGACGAGGAGTGAGAGTGTCTCTCCGCCGTCTCCTCCGCCAGGAGCTCCATGGGGAGCTGCCCCGCGATAACCATCGCCGCCGCGTAGGATGTCGTGCGGTACGCACGCGCGATCCCGATGGCCATCCGCCTCTCAATCCGGTGCAGCCGTTCCCGGCTGTGCCGGCTGACCATCAGCTCGCGCGACCACACCGGGGCCCCGTACAGGGCCACGGACCGCACGACCCTCGCATAAAGGCGGCGGACCCTCTCCTCAGGCCTCCCAAGGCTTGGAAGGAGGCGGCTTAGCCAGCCAGCCATCCGTTCCGCTCGGGGGGCTAGGCGATCGAAGTGGGTCGCAAAGCGCCACTGGCAGTCCAAGGTGAGCCCCAGGTATTTCATCTCAGAGCCCACCTTGACTTCGGCCTGTCCTACCTGGAGCCGGGACCTGGGCGGCTCCCCACGGTGGCGGGGGTTGTAGAACCACAGCGCCTCCGTTTTATGGGGAGCCACACAAAGTCCCAGCTCCTCTATCCTTCGGACGACGCAGGTCACCCCGCATTCGGCGAGGCGGAGCGTCCGTCTGTTGTCCTCCCCGATGACCAGCACTAACGTGTCATCCGCGTAATACGTCACGCTGACATCTGGGGAAAGGTCGGTCCGCAAGACCGCATCGTATCCGATGTCCCACAGGATCGGCCTCAGGACAGACCCCTGTGGGACACCGCAGCGAGTTTCCCACACGACTAGCGTGCCTGATCTGTCCGGTTATTCTACTCTCCTGCCCAATAGGTAGTCCACGATCACATCCTGGAGGTAGGTTGGCACCTGATAGTATCGGAGCTCCTCCAGAATGGTCTTGCAGTGGAGGGTGCTGAACACCTTGACGATATCTAGTGATATCACCAACGCTATTCCTCCCCGAGAGACGACCGAGTCAGAATGGTCCTTCACACGCAATACCGCGTCGTCGGTTTAGCGACCCACTCTGAAGCCGAACTGGCTCTCGGCCAGATTGGAGCCTACGCCGGACCGATGCTCGACGAGGCGGGAAACTATAATGCGCTCCAAAAGATTTCCCACCTCATCGAGCCGGTATACCGAGGGAGACTCTGCGGGGCGGCCCTCCTTTCTGATAAAGACCAGACGGCTCCGTCTCCACAGTGGGGGAAATGGCCAGACCGGAGGCAGCCATTAAATAGCGTCGCCAGTCTGGCCGCGAGGACGCCTCGCGTCAACACCCAGGCCCGTCCAGGAATGCCCGGCGCGGTGCGTCGGGCCCCGAGGCGCTTAAATGCCCTGGACAGCTCCCCTCTCGTGACCCCCAGCTCGTCGGACCAGATGGTGGGTTCCGGCAGGGTGTCAGGCGTGGGCCCCCCCGACACTCTCCCCGGAGAGTCCGGGAAAAGAGCCGAGATGAACCCCCCGAAAAGCTGGAGGTCTAGGGACTCCGTAATTGGAGGGACCCATGGGCAAATCTTATCCATTACCACTCGGTATGGGCGGCCTCATGGGTTCCTACCCAGAGTTCCGAGGAGCTCTTTCCAAGCTTGGGCCTTGGCTGCGCTAATGGCCTGCCTGAGGGCTCCCTGGGCCTCACGGAAGCCCTCGTACAGCTCAGCGACCCACGCCTCGTCGCGTTTGCGTTTTCTACGGGCGCGGGTGTACCGACGTCGGGCTCGAACACAGGTATTGCGCAGAGCCGCAATAGCGCCCGACCACCAGTACACCGCGCGCGACAGGCGAAGTCTGACCCGGGGCATGGCGGTGTTACATACGGCCGTCATTGAGCCCCGGAGCCATTCGGACTCCGCCCTCACGTCGACGGGCTCGGCCGGATTGCGCTCCGGCCAAGGCACGGTGTGGGCTGCCGCCATCAAGAGGTCCTCGTCTAGTCGCTTAAGCGGCCATCGCGGTGGTGCGTTGCTCTCCGGGTGGCCGTATCGGGTCTTGTTTGCCCGACGAGTGGCGACCACGTCCATCAGAACGTATTGATGGTCGGAAAGCGTTTCCATCTCGGCCGCCACCCGCCAGCCCGACACGCGCCATGCAGCAGTAGGTGTTGCCCACGTCAGATCGACGATAGACTGCCCCCGCCATCTTACGCACGTTGGAGTGGAACCCCGATTTAAAAGACGGAGCTCCATCTCCGCCGCCCAGTCGAGCAACACCCGCCCTCGTGTGTCGTCCCTGGGGGATCCCCACGTCGTGGCATGGGCATTAAAATCCCCCAGGACGAGTACCGGACGAGGAGATAGTCGGGCAACGCACTGCCCGACCTCGCTCAGGTACATCTCGAATGCTTCGAGGCCGCTGTTGGGCGAGATGTAACATCCTACCACCGCGATGTCCCCCCACTGTGCCGCCGTGTATCCCGCATCGCGCTTGATCAGCGCTAAGGACGGTGCGCGCGGCGTGCCGAACCTGACGATCGCCAAGAGGCCGTTCGCACGCCCCACTCAGTCTGGGTGGTCGAGAACGCGATACGGCTCCGCGGCGACCTCCAGCCCGATGTTCCACTCGCGCAGGGTTTGGAGTATAAGAACCTGGGCCCCACACGAGTGGTTCAAGTTGGCTTGGAGGAGACGATGGGACATGAATTTAGTTCATGTTCATAGCCTCCTCCAGGCTAGCTGCCGCTGTGGCCAACTCCTCCGCTGGCTCAAGGCGGCCCGTCCCTGCCTTCCGGATGACGGGTCTGATGGGCAAGCAGGCGGCCCAGCTGCCCCGGCCGACAAGTCTCGTGCGTTAGCCCGGCTCCCCCTCTTTTTAGAGGGAGTCGGGGCGCAGAATGCACCGCCGACCCGGTGGTCCGCCCTCCGCCCAAGATCCGTGCACAGTGGGCAGTTGGGTGTCGCTGCACACTGCGCGGCCCGATGGTCGACGCCGCCACACCTGTAGCATCGCCCATTACGGTCCACAGTACCCGGGCACCTGGCGCCCGTGTGACCGAGTTCCAGGCACCTAAAGCACCGCAGTGGACGTGCGGGCAGCGCCTCCACACGGGCGGAGGACCACCCAACCAGGACATGGCCAGCCTCGGCCAGTTTTCTGGCCGCCGCGAGCGGGCATTGGGTCCAGATCGTGCCCATGCTAGAGGGAGAGGAACGGACCTCTCCTGTCTTCACCTCCCTCTCCTGGCATCCGCCCGCGGCGGCAATTGCCACCACCACCTCCTTGGGCGTGACCGAGTCGTCCAGTCCTCGCAGACGGATCTCCGCCTTTTTCGCGGGCCGAACGACCCTCGCCCCGGTGCCCGTCAAGGCCTCCGCTATCTTAGCGGCCAGCGTGGCCTCCTTGGAGTCGCTCTCCGGGCCGGGGATCTCTAGCACGAGACTCCCTGTCACGACCCGTCTTGGGCGCACGGCAGAAATGCCCAGTTCCGCCAGGTCGATTTTTGATCTGGCAGTGGACATCGCCTTCGCATATGTTATTCCCCCTTGCGGGGGGACCGTACTTGAAACGGCTACAGTCTTGGGAGGCCGTGGCAGGCTGACTCTCCCCGTGGCTGGGCGGTTGCCACAGCCACGACAGCCACCATGAGCCTTACTCGCTGCCTGATCAGTAGGTCGGGCAGAAGGGGTCACCGCGATAAAAGCGGCTGTCTTCTCTTGTCTCCGCTGTGCCCTCTTTGCTTTGCGGTTTACGACTTCCGTCCATAGAGGCGTCGCTGTCGTCGGCTTAGTGGGCGGGAACGTGGCCGCGGTTGTGGGCCGGGTGACAGGCAGTCGAGGAGCGGTCTTGGTTCTGTCCCCGCCCGCAACCGGCGAAGCGATTCCGTCTTTCCCGTTGGGATTGGGTCTCGCCGTCTTGGATTTTGGCCCCCTGCTCTGCGATGGCTCTCTCGAAGAGGGAGCGGAGGGTGTTGCAGGCATCCTCTTTCCATTGCCTGCCGTCAACTCTTTTTTAAGCGAGGCTAGCTTGCCTTCTATTAGAGCGCTTATATGCTGCATGAGGACAGCAGGGGAGCGGTCCGCAACTGCTCCTGCCATCCCCCTACTTACTGCCGCCTTCTGCGTTTTATCGGCGGGCTGGCGCACCACCACAGCCGGTGGAGGCGCAGAAAATTGGGACGAAGCCCCCTCCTCCATTCTCACCGCTGACTTGGGATTAGACGTTGCTCCCAGATGGGTAACACTTTGCCCGCTCGATTTTGTGCCCACCATCTTTTTCAACGCCCTGAGCTCTTCTCGTAGGCTTCCTACGTCCGCCAGGAGACGGAGATTCTCTCTTTGCAAGGTCTCGCTAGAGCCTGCAGACCTCTTCAAGAGCTCCAGTCGTGCTGCTCTGGTCACTCGAGCGGCTAGTCGCAGGTGGTGCACAAAATTAGCCTTGAGGTTGGTAGATCTCAGCGAAACCCGTTCTACGACTGTTGTCTGTTCGACGATACGGGCGCCGAACTATCCATCACGGAGACACTCCATTGAGGCCTGTACAACTGCCTCTGGTGGCAGTGCCTCCCGTGATGTCCGGCTGAATTCAGCCGATATGTCCTCCGGGGGTATAAGTTTCCGCTTCCGGCCTTTCCGGGAAACGTGGACGTAACGCCCTCAGAATAATTAATACAAAGAGTGACGATAATGCGTGTTTTGCATGGACAATCGTGGTAGCTGAAGCAAAAAAATAATAATCGGGTGCAGCCACACTTCCACTATAGACATGTGCTAGATGTGCTAAACGTGGCGAGCCTCAGTTTCCTCACGGAATTTCCGGAAATTGGGAACCTTGAACAGGACAAAGACATCTTTATAGACGTCTACGTACATGAAGTATCTGAGAGATAGAAGGAGAGAGAGATAATTATGCCATTGCGTACCACCATGAAGCCCAGGAATCGTGAAATCAATGTTTTATACGTCAGAGACACGTAGCACGCGCAATTACATGCTAATAAAAAATCGATCCCGACTTATATCATCTGAAGTATTACACGAGTATGTAAAATATTTCTAATACAGGTGATATACTGTTGTTAGTATTTTTTTTCCCTCAAAAACATTCAGATGCCCAAATTATTTTTCGTCGGTGCAGAAACTACAGAAGCATGAAATATTCCGCACCAACATTAACATTACGCGCCTTATCCTACCGAACCCCACGAAAAAGGAGGACTTGTGAATGTACTTTAAGAATAAGAAGAATGAAGAATCCGTCTCGGTGGGTGTGTACGTCGATTTTGAATGCCTCCTAACTCCCATCATGGAAGAGGACGATACAACATTACCAGCGGGAGGAAGAATGCGAGGAAAACGCAGGGGCATCAAAAACACATTCCATTTAATGTAACAAATTACGTACGAAATAGTATAGACTTTATTAAGTTGCGTTACGTCTCATATTGCAGGTTAGGTTGGGACAAATGGTTTGCCCAACAGTTACATATGCTTGCGGAAGATGTGCAGTCGGATTTAAAAAATATCAAAGCAATATCATATTTGACGGCAGAGCAGCAGTCGCATGACAATACTTTGCCAGATTGCCACATATGTGAGAAACCCTTTTTACCGAGTGAGAAGCGTGTAGGGACTATTGCCACTTTATGGGAAGATTCGGGGGCCAACATACATATCGTGGAACTTAAACTACCAAGTACAGCCCCTCGTTCCCGTCACATTCTACAATCTTTCCGGGAATGATGCACATTTCATAATCAAAGCACTCGCGAAATCATTCACTGGCTCAATCAAAACCTATTAACAAAAAACGGTATATCTCGTTTTCCAAATTTGATGAAAAATATAAAAATCAATTGATAGAGTCTTTCAAATCTTTGGCATTTATTTTAGACAAAATTTTTTAAATTAAACGTCGAGCAAATGGAATCACTGATGCGCAAGAAGGTCTTTTCGTATAACCATACGGGTGGCTGTGCAAAATTGGAAGAGGCACCGATAAAGTCCAACCGATAAAATTTTTACAATACATTGCCGACAGTGACCTTACTGATGGGGAGTACAATTTTGCACAGGATATATGGAGAATGTTTGACATTAGGGCTCTACTGTTAGCTGACGTATTTAGTAATTTTAGTAATTAGTATATACAGAACTATACCCTCGATCCAGCACACTGCTATACATTGCCAGGTATGAGGTGGAATGCGATATGCTGTTAACAAGCGAGAGGGGCATTCGCGTGGAGCTCAGTCAATATTACCATACATATGTTCACGCTGATAATAAATATATGGACACATATAAACTGGCTGAGTCCTCAAGCTATCCCATGTATTATGACGTAAATAAGCTGTATAATTGGGCAATGATTGAATCGGGAGAGTTGAAGAGTTTGACCACCTTGACATAATATCCATAGTCGACGACTCGCCTATAAGCTACATACTTGAAGCAGCCTTTTTATACCCAAAAGATTTGCGTGATCAACACGCGGAAATCCCCTTTTGTCCATCACGAAATATGAGCAATTCAAAGTAACATAAACTGATCACCGATGTGGAGGGTAAGAGAAAGTATGTAATCCAGTACCGCACTTCAAAACAATCTATATCACACGGTTTAATTCTCACACACATCCATTGTAGTTTTAAACAGTCCACCTAGTTGCGTCCTTACATCTAGTAAAATACTCGTCTTAGAACAAATACCAGTAACGATTCTGAAAAAAATTTATTTAAGTTGATGAATAATGCTGTATTTGGAAAAACTATGGAGAATGTTAGGAAACGTACAGAAGTCAAGTTAATAAGCAAATGGGATAGGCAGTATAGGACGGAGGCATCAATTGCTCTACCATATTTCCATAGTTGTACAATATTCACAGAAAATCTTCTGGCAGTTTAGTTGCGCAAATTACACATTAAATTTCATAAGCGTATGTACATTGGTGTGACAGTACTAGATATTTCTAAAATCTGTCTGTACGACTTCCATTATGGATATATAAATAGGGAATATGACGATAAATGTATACTAACGCATACCGACACAAACAGCCTAATCTCTCATGTAGACTGCGAAAACGTTTATGATAATATGCGTAATAATTTAGCGTTATATGATATGAGTGATTATGATGTAGATAATATTTATAATATGACGAGATTTAATAAGAAGTGTTCGGGTTATATGAGGGATGAAAATAATGAAAGGAATAGGCATGAATTTTGTTGGATTGTGGGAAAAAATGTATGTCACTAAATTTATTGAGCCCAATGGGTAGTGCATAAAACGTGATAAGAAGAGTAAGGACATTCAAAAGTACGTTATATCGTGCTATATAACATTCGAGGTTTATGTGGAATGCTTGGAAAATGGTAGGACAAATGGAGAGAAATAAAATTTAATTCGATCCTGATAGCACTATGTATATTCGATAAAGCAGAAATAATAGCTCTAAACCCCCACGACGATAAAATATATTTAACCACAAATTCATACGCTATACCAGCATGAGGATATTATAGAATAGAATAGAATGCACTTATTTACAATGTGTTTTTTTTTTTAAATAAAAAAACCTGTTTATAATGCACTGTTTTCTTTAATTCACGAGTTGAAGGACGAATCCATTCCTAGCCATTTTAGATAGACCTGGTTTCCTCTTATGCGTAAAAGCTTCTCAGCGAGATAGACATTCGAATTGGCAACGCACGATAATTCCGGCTCATAAAAACTCCATGCGTGTCAACACAGCGCGAATCTTGTAGGAAATATGTAACGGTGTTCGTTCTTTTTATTTACACCGTCTTAAAAATCTCCGTAGTTCATACTAGCGTGTAGCTTTTCGCGACCATATTCTTAAATTTACTAATTCACACATAATCAGCAACTCTAAATTTCGCGGAACCGGCAATCTGTATATTACCGTAAACTGTGCGCAGTAGTTTCGATTCGTGCTTGGTGATTAGCTCGAGCGGCCTCATATCCTTAGTGTAAAACATTGTACACCTGAACCAACGTTTTCAGCAAGCAGTTCTATCTATAATTTCCATTAAACGTAAACTTTTTCCTCATTTTCCCCTTTAACATCCTATTTCAGCGATTCACTATGGATGCCTTTAATACGCTGTATGTGGAGTAGTGATTTACCGACCGTTTCCAAATGAAGTGACAAAGGTCTGAATGAAAGAACTCCTTCCCATTTTTAGTCTGTAGATTTTTCGGAATCTATACCTTCTCCCGCTGCACTTCAATGATTTTTCTGAAAGTCTTGGTCACCTCGATCCCCGTATTATCTTAAAACGGAACCGTCCAGACGTATTTTACAAAAGACATCTGTACTCAGCAGTGTGTAGTAGATGCTGACATTTATACAAGCATAAGTGTACATGTCGACGATATCCGCTAACCAGAAATCATCGAAACCCTTGTTCACGACGCGTCTTCGGGGGAAATTCTTCCTCGCAGGAGCATGTAATTCGTCCACCAGCCTCTTCCACGCCCGAATCTTTTCTCCCCCATAATGATAGCGTGCTGATGATGATTCCAAAGATGTTGCAGGAAGGCACACAGTATACGGGACACGACCCTCTTTTACCACCATCGCCTACTTCTCCTTCTCTGCAATCGACTGATCTTCGTAAATCTTGGTCTCCTCCTCCTCGGCACACTCTTTTTCTTCCTCTTTTTTTGTTTCATTCCCCTCCCCCGAACTCTTGCATCCATCTCCTCTCTCCCTCTACTGCTGGGAGGTTAATACGTTTAATGTGACAGTACATGAACTTTTTAAATAGGCCCTCCTCTTGCAGCTGCTCGATTGTAGAAATTATTTTATTGTCATAGAAATTATTTCATTGATTATAGAAATTATTCCACCACTTCGTTTGCATCGTTTTAGTGCATGTATGCAACGTCGGTAGTTCTCTGGTCTGTGCATACGCCCACAATTATGCTGCCAACCTTTGCAAACAGTTGCAATACTTCTGTACTTTAGCCCCCTGTGGCCCACAATTTAACTGTTCGTCACGTGGCCATTTTTGTGGGAGTTTGTAAGCGTGAACAAGAATTGGTATTTTTGAAAATCTGCATTGTCATAGAGCTCGTCGTCAGGTATTCTCATAAACAGCAGTTTATAAATACCAGGTGTATCAAGAAAGTCATCGAGAGTTCTATATACTTTCAAGAGATTGGTTTGAGCTTATAAAGCCGATCTTTTAGTTCTGACACATGATTCTTCATAAATTCGCGTAGAGACAGTTACTCATGAGATGTAGATAAATTTATAAACTCGTACAAAGACTCGATTACCGGGTGTTTTGCACCTCAAAGAAGGGGGTTACATTTTGCTTACTAGCGTCGTCAATGGTCGGGGCACTAGGTCCCTGTTTTCTTTTTCCATGTTCTCTTTTTACTTCCTCTTTCTTTCCTTCCCATGCCTTTGTACTCTTTCCCGCCTTGGCCCTTCTTCTTTCTCTCCTTCTGCTTCCTCAACATCCAATGTATCCTACACGGCTTTTGCTGCTGCTTATTCATACTGAAATACTGATTCAGCGGTTCCACTATTAGTTTATACGATTCTCGCAATCAAGTTTCACTCTCCACTTTCCCCACCTTCAGCAGTTTATACTTTTTCCGTATATTATTGCTCATCTTTGCAATCTCTCGAATCACAGTCTGCTACTTCTTTTGCTCTTGCTCCCATATTTCTGCTTCCACCCCCCCCCCGCTTAAACCTCCCTTCTGGGTGGTTAAATATATTGTTGAGACCCGGGCTGTTTATTCCAACAACGACTGTCTATTCTGGGGAGACAGTACTTCGAGGTTTGACTTGGAGACTTCGTGAAAAACGCAGAATTCATCATCGTTGACATGACGGAAGACTGCATCCTCAGGACATATTTCCTGTAAAAGCATTTCTGTTGGTTAAATTTTATTCAAGGAAAGCTGCACATTAGAGATCACGGAGAAATCAACTTTATTAAAAAGGGCATCAGGCACGAGGTAGCGGCTCGCGTAGAGGAAGACAACCTTCCTCAGTATCTGCGAGAACTCTTCCAGAGGTGTACTCATTCTATAACACGTTGAGCCCGGCGCCGATATCGCTCCCCCGCTCCCGTCAGGTAACGCGGGGAGTTCCCCAGGGCTCGGTGTGGGTCTCCTGCTGTGGAATCTGACGTACGACAGCGTTCTCTTACTCTCCCCCCTGGATGCAGGATGGTGTGCTACGCCGACGACACTCTCGTGCTTGCGGAAGCGCGCGAGGCGAGGAGGGCCGTCGAGCTCGCCACGCAGTGCGCCGAGAGAGTGGTGAGTGAGATCACCCGTCTGGGCCTCGAGGTGATCCCCGCGAAGACGAAAGCCGTCCATTTCGGAGCGACGGCCACGGACGCGAGGGCAAGACACCACCCAGTGATCGCAGGGGTGCGGGTACCCCCTCGCTGCACGATGAAATACCTGAGGATCATCGTGAACCAGAAATGGTCGTTCGCGGACCACTTCCGGACCGCGTCCTCCAAGGCTGGCAGGATGGTCGGAGCGCTTTCGTGCTTAATGCCAAACATCGGCGGGCCGAGCGAAGCGAAACGGAGACTACTTGCAGGTCATCGTCTCCGTCCTCGCGTACGGTGCCCGTACGGCTGCTCGACCAGCCGTTTGGAGGGCCGGAGGACCATTGGTCTGACTCTTCGGTTCACCTACGGGTCGGCCGCCAGGCGCGTCATTCGAAACTACCGCACCATCTCGCACGTAGCTGCGGGCTTCCTTGCAAGAGTGCCACCATTCGATCTGCTCGCGGTGAAATACCGCGACACATATCGGTTCCGGAAGGAGCATCACACGGCGGTACGCTCCCTATGCCGTCGGAGCTGAGGGCGCACGAGGTCACCCTCGAGAGGACCTTAAGAGACGAGTGGCGCGAGCGGCTCAAGCATCGCACTCTCCCCGGCGAGGCGCTGCAGAGAGTCGTGTTGCCGCGCCTGGACGAATGGTAAGATAGGGAGCATGGCCAGCTCTCCTACAGGACCACGCAGCTGCTGACCGGTCACGGGTGCTTCGGGGTGTTCCTGCATCGCATCGGCAAAGAGCCTATCCCAAAATGCCACCATTGCCCCGAGGACCCTCCGGACACATCGTTCCACACGCTGTCCGAGTGCGTGGCGTGGGAGGCGGAAGGGGCGGCCCTGACGGAGGTTCTTGGATGCCCTCCGACCCTCGAGGCACTCTTGCGGGCGATGATCGCCTCGCCGGAGGGCTAGTGCGCCGCGACAGCGTTCTGCGAGGAGGTCGTAACCGCCAAGGAGCATGCTGAGAGGGTTTGTGAGCGCGCTAGACGCTAGATCGCGAAAAATCCAGAGGGGAGTTTACTGACTCCGAAGAGGACCTGCCCATCCCGGAGCAAGGGAGCCCCCGCACCCGGAGCGAGCATTAGGCTCGGCAGCTGGAGCTGCAGAGGGCTGAAGAGGAACACGCGAGGAGGGGAATCACGGACCACCGAACGGGAAAAGAGGATGAAGAGGAGGAACACGCGCGAAGAAGAGCGACAGGGGACGCGTGAGCAGAGGAGCTGGGGAGGGGCTGGGCTGAACCGCCACCCCACCTCCTGCACAAGAGAGTAGTTTATTTCAACGCAGGCGAGTGGGGCTCTGGACGTAATGGCTTGAGTCTTCTCCTGGGACCCCTTTCATTGCACGAACAGCCTGCTAGGGAACAGCACGGTGACGGTTTTTAGTGGGTAAAAATCCCACACTATCCTGCTCGCGAGCACGTCCGGGGCAGGACTGCGGAGGACCCCTTCCTCCCCCCCCCCTTTTTTTTTTAGTAGGGGAAAATGCTTTTACGCATCCCCAGCCTGGCTGGGTTATGTGGGGCTCGCCTTAGATGTTAGGTGGCCATACCCACTAAAAACCCCTCCTCCTTTCCCGCTTTTACCGGAATCGTACCTCCCCGCCCCCGGAACTGTTTTCATATTACTTCGGGGGGGGTCGACTCCTATTTAGGAGCATTCCCGCCTGTCTGGGTCGACTCCCATGCGTTCAGTCGGCCCTCTCGCCGTGGGTGGGCGTTTCTTGGTCCACTTACTCTTCTATTTCTCAGAGTAGTTCGTGGCGTTGGCGTGAGTCAGCACGCCTACCGCCGTTCGTCCGGTCCACGTGCGTGTATAGTATCGTGGATGGTCGGACGCGTAAACTGCGGCTGCACCTTCCCCGTTATGTCAGTATAATAAATAATAATATATACATAAATCAAATAGATAACTAAATAAATAGATAATAAATAAATCATAACAACTAATAAACATACATGAAATACATAGATATATACATAAATAAATAAATAAATAAATATATAAATACGTAAATAAATAATAAATAAATAAGTAAATAAATAAATAATAACTAAATAATAAATAGATAAATAAATAAGTACATAAATAAATAAATAAATAAAATATAAAATAAATAAATAAAATAAATTATATAAATTAATAATAAATAAATAAATAAATAATACGCGTTACATAATAGATAAATAAATTAATTAAAATTCGGGACGGGTGTAGAACTGTGTCTGTTTAAGTTCTCGTATTGTGCAGGACGGTATAGGCTCGTCCTACAGAGCATGACCCGATACCCTATCATAACAGGGGGGGCTACAAGCAATTCACGCGGATAACTGTATGAATAGGTAGGTGTGTAGCTGAGTGGCTCTGTAAGTTTCGATGAATGACCAGAAGGTTCCTCACAGTGGCCCCAGCAGGTGAAAGGGCTCGCTGGAGTAAGTAATAATATGTTAGATAATATATAATATAGTGGACGGATATGAGAAAAGTGTTATTACGCTACGCCCGGACTAATTATTCGGCGGCCGCG
>JBCFXI010002668.1:0-18951 GCA_038496175.1 Ampulex compressa | reverse complement strand
TGGTTTGCGCGCGTTGATCCTTTGCAGCTGTGTCGCCTTGTCCTGAGCGACTTAATCGTCTTTCTTTTCTCTCGATCTCTTTCTTATTTCCCGAGGGTGGTAACGGCGTACGTTACAGCCGTCATATTAAGAGTTCATGATTTGCCTGGGGGGGTCCTCAGGACCCTTCCATGTATAGGCACCCCTAAAAGCGCCGCTAAGGGCGAGCGCTCAGCAACGTATATAGGCGGGTAACAATCAGGGTGATTCGTGGCTACAGAACAATCTCGTCTGTGGCGGCAGGACTACTCGCGCCAACACCCCCCTTCAACCTCTTCGCGAGTATATATAGGGATATGTATAGTTTTAAGAAGGAGTGTCGGGAGGTGGGGATTTGCCTCACCCCGGCAATGATCGGGGCATGGGTGGACTTCCTCGAGAAGGCCCTTAGAGATAGATGACGGGTGCGCCTTCGGGACCAGCCGCTTCCGAGCGCCGATCTCAGGACAGCCTTTATCCCGCATCTGGACGCATGAATTGACAGGCTGCACGACTAACTCTCCTTTAGGAATAACACAATTACTGACGGGCCACGGGTGCTTTGACGTGTTCCTGCACCGACTAAGGAAGAAGCTATCGCCCAACTGCTGGCACAGCGAGGAGGGGTATCGCACTCGGCGTGGCACACCATGGTCGAGTGCAGAGCGTGGGAGTTCGGGCAGGCCCGGCTGGTTGAGGTCATCGGTGGTCCTCCGTCTCTCGAGGCCCTTCTTGACGCGATGGTCTCCTCGCTGGAGGGATGGCGTGTGGCCCTAGAATTTTGTGAGCGCTTCGTCGCGGCCGAGGAGCAGGTTGAGAGGGAACGTGTGCGTGTAGGACGTCGCGCGGTCGCTCTCACTGACATCCGAGAGAGCAAGGACGACGTAGAGCCGGAGTTGGAGTTATGGAGCGCTCGCGCCAGAAGCACGCGCCGGGCCCAGCGTTTGGAGCCACAGCAACCTGGAGGCGCGAGCCCCGTCGATCTAAGGGACGGCGGAGGAGTGGAGTCACCTATCACTCCTCCCATACCATCAGCAGATCGAGGGTGACGAATTGAGGTGTGGGCGGAGGACGCTCCGGAAGTAATAGCTCCGGTCGTCCCCAGGGCCCCTTCTTTTGTTGTAACACGCCCTCGAAGAATTGCACGGTGGTGCTTTTTAGTGGGTAAGAGTCTCACACGACTCTGAATAATTGTTTATTCTAAGAAGAGAATGTAGTTGGTCGAATGTGAACAAATTTTAATTTGCGTAGGATGCACAATATAGGGTATTTTCTTTACATATAATTTGATATTGTCATTTGGTAACACCCTGATCTCCCGAATTTCATGCGCAAACGTCGACCCCCCATTAAGTTTTCCCGATCGAAAGAGGGCGATGCAGCGCAAGAGAGCATCACTCTCTGAATTTGGTAGGTTTCGCAACAAGACGTTTTTAGATGCACACGTGCATACGAGTCCTAGCACATAGAATCTTAGCAGAGTACATATTAAATGACAAAACAGTTATTATAAAGTAATTTCCTTTGCTTTCACTATACAAGTCTTTGACACATTCGGGCGTGAGGGTCCCGAACGTGATTTACGTGTATTAAATTCAATAATTAATAAAGACGCAAGAACCAACTAACGCCAGGACAGTGGACGAGTAGCGGTACTACTGGGGAGTTATGAAGATCTACTCTAGCCTGACTCAGTGATGCCAGGACGTGGGATTTTTCCCACTGTTGCGCCCTACCAAATTCTCAATAACGTATGTACTTTATTCAAATATGGGGCATCGTTAGACCCCCGTGACAATTGAAATACGGCAGAAATTACAGGAAGGTGAAATTTTTAAAAGAAATAACACATTTACATAGAAATAAATGAATGTTTATTTTTTTATTATTCTGTACATCCATTCTTTGAATATATTTTTTTTAACCAAGATGATAGGAATACTTTCCCTTTATTGCTTCTCTTCTTATTCGCCAATCCACTTGTGTTAGGCTGCTGATGATCCATCTTCTGGTTTCTGTCACTGCAATACATTAATATTGCACTACAATTCAATATATTACATAGCACTACGCGATTCACCTCCACTGTAACGAAAGGCGGGAAACGACTGGGCAAGGCCCCTTACGCGTACCTGTTGTTACGCATCGGTACGTCCATGGAAAGTACCGCCGCCGAGTTGTGACGTCAGCATGCGCATGCGCACGAACGCTCCCATGTGGGAAAAAATTCCACGTCCTGGCATCACTGGCCTGACTGTCCTTGCCGGCCCACACGGCGCTTCTAAGACGATTCAGCTCAGTACGGGGCCCGCTTGTCTTAGATGTGGCGTTTCCACTGTGTTTTGCAAAGTGTGTGCAGGTGGTGTAGCGTTTGACTATATTCTAGGTGGTGCGGATTTGCGGTACGGCTTTGTAGCCCGACCGTTTGGCGGAGAACTCGCCCAGCTTACCACGGTGCCCTGCCGATTCTCTTAGCGAGGTTATGTATTGCCGAACATAGACCACTGGCAGCGAAAGTTCCCGCTAAGCGTGCTCTCATTCCACATGGCACGCGAATTAATCCCAAGTGCGTATTAACCCACGTACGTTGGCCGGATATTCTGAAGGAGGCTGACCTTGGGCCTTACTCTTCTCCCCCCGCAATCGCGACTGGACAGACACGGTTTTCCAATTAGTCAGTTTAGTTTGCGTACACGAGAAGGATGAAGCTGAGCTGAAGTCGTTTCTCAGAGGCCAGGAGATTCTCAAAACTCTGGTACCCCTCCGAATCATCCTAAGTATTCTCGAGCGACCCAAGCATTATGCCCGCGTTTGTCGTTCCTGGTTCCAGAGGGGAACCAGAGGGTACATGGTAAAATGTAATCCTTACTCGTCTTCTCGTTATCGGGGGCGCCAAGTATAAATAAAGTCATTGTGACCGTTAGCATCCAAATCGAAGCGGATAAAACCGAAGCCACCAGACAAGAGTTAATAGGGTGGAACAAACAATAAACATCCATATATTTTCTTTAATACCGCGTACCCTGCATCTTCCTTGTGAGCTGCAGATCATAGAATCACGTTGTATAGCCGAGTACAAAAAACATTATTCAACCAATTACGTACGATACTTGTGTTCAGGTAATTATTTATTATTATCTCAACTTATAATATTTGAATCTCATAGTCTAGTAATTATTATCATACACGCAACGACAAGGGCATTGCGTCTACGAAAGCAATACTTTCAGCCAGTATATTTATCACACCAAATATGTATTGAATAAATTTCTCTTATTAATCGTGCATATCGATATCATACGTGTCGTCATTTCATCTCTATCTAAACCAGCCGCCGCTGTCCTAAGTTTGGAGGCCCAAGCCCATAATTAAACATGGGTAATTCTCTTAGACGTACCCCAACATGCCTTTACTCTCTCGCTGAACGATCACAGTATAGCGGTCATCGAATTTTCCTTTAGTCGACTCATTGAGAAAGAACATTTGATCATCTTAACAGTACAATATTTTTTTTTTAATTAACGTTCCGATTGTACAAGAATCTTTTTTACGAACCTAATTTATTTGTGCTGCATAATGGCTCCTTGCTGCTTGCTCGATTGTATATGATAATCGTAGAGTGGTTGTTCTATACGAGCAATGAATAATACCCAGATGTTGTGTGGTGTAATATGGAGGAAAAGTATTCCTTATTTATTACAACGTTTCGGCTCTCATGTGAGACCTCTTCAAGTTTATTACTGAAAGTTATTAATTATAAATTTGCCAATAAATGTGAAAGGGTTATAAATGACAAAAGTAAAATTGGAACAATTATAGTTAAATGTACATAATAATGATGGTGTTGTAAATATTAGTATAATAAGATCAAGGTCTAAATTGAATGGAATGGTTGAGTATAGAGCAAGGTGAGTATTTATTTAAAAGAATATCTAAGGAGAAATTATTCGAATGTACTTATGACAATATTATTTGTTTGGTAGAGTAAAGAAAACGTGGAGGACACCACATACCTTTGTTAAGCCGACCGCTGAGATCGTCTTAATTAGAACAGACCTTTTTTGTTACTTTTATTGCTTTCCCTTTTCTCCGCCCATATCTATAAACAATGATACTGTAAGTCGCGTCGGACGTGACCGTCGCAGCGGAGGTTCAAGTGGTGCCGCCTGAAATAACGCCAAAGGAATGTCAAGTGTTCAGTATAGACCCGCCGCTTATCGCAGACGCCTCATGCCACCACCCTAAAAGCTAGTCTAAATTCTAAGAAAAAACTACGAGCTGGCCAACGAGCCTTGGTCTCCCCACTACCGCTTCAAAAATCGTTGCATTCAATAAAACTAGATTGCAGAGCCAGGACGAAGAATTCGTCGTTTGTCCTTTGTGCAGAAAGGAACTCACCTTTTATACGTTGAATATCTTTTTGCGCGACACGACGGAGTAACGGTCACTAAGTCTCGCCAAGAGCTCGGCAATAATTGTGCAAAGTGTTTGTTGCGACATTTTTAATATTATAAAACCGAAAGACCGTTACTTGTATCCGAGTTACGCGATAATAAAAGTTTGTTATTGTGAATACCCGACATCATTCCTTTTGTGTTAACCCGAAGACATCTTGACCTAACAAAATCCTGGCAAGCTCTGATTCTTCGCCTGTTTCGCATCGTACTCAACAAGGTTCGATCTCATTCCTGGAAGACATCGACTGTATGCTGATACGGATGTCCGAAGGAGGGACTACCTTTGACCTGCATTTCGATAAGTATCTCATACGCACAGTGTTCACCAGGCTTCACTTGACCGGATCCTGATTTTGATAACAGACTGCGTCGTTTATAAAGATACCGTTGAGCAACAGACCTATTGTTAAGCGTATTACCACCCTAAAACGTAATACGGCCTTGGAACGGTTGAAAACTTAACCTGGCGATTCGAAAACCTTGGGTTCTTTATGAAGACGAGTTACCTTGTGAAGTGTATTTTGCATAAGGGCAGAGTTAATATCGAACGTCAGTTGGATTCGAATCATGAAAACTTAACCTGGCGATTCGAAAACCTTGGGTTCTTTATGAAGACGAGTTACCTTGTGAAGTGTATTTTGCATAAGGGCAGAGTTAATATCGAACGTCAGTTGGATTCGAATCACTTTCTGAGCCATTAGCGTAACACCTTGATGAAAAGAAAGTCAAATTTTGAAAAAGAAATGAGAATGGCGATTATTCAATCAAAGAGATATTTTCTATATGGTTGCGATTATATCAAGAGCCAATTCCAAAAAATTTTCTGTTCAACAATATTATCTGGAAAGTTGTTGTTACGTAAAATGTCTCTGATGAGGTTAATATTTTTCATATGGAATTTCTGGTCAGACAATAATATTGCTCTGTCTATTAGTGAATCGATAAAAATTATTGTTTTGATAAAATATTATTGTCTGACCAGAAATTCGATATGAAAAATATTAACCTCATCAGAGACATTTTACGTAACAACAACTTTCCAGATAATATTGTTGAACGGAAAATCTAACGGCGCTTATCAAAATTAACTCATCCATCGATTAGTAAGAAACAAGATAAAGAAACTCTGAAATATATACCGATACCTTACATTCCCAGTCTCACACCAAGGCTAACTAACATTTTTAGAAGATTCAACCTGACTCCAGCTTTCATTCCCCCTCGCAAACTTATAGACGCCATAAAACTTGGCAAAGATCATGTAGACAAATTTGGCACTAATAATGTAATTTATCGAATCAAATGTAAGGACTGCCCAAAGAGCTATATTGGACAAACTAAACGGAAACTGATAACTCGCATTAAAGAACATCATGCTTCCTTAAAAGCTAACAATTCGGTTGTCTCATCTTATCACCATACGACTGGGCACCAACTTGATTTCGATAATGTAGATATACTGGATCATGAACCATTATACTTTAAAAGGCTTATTTCTGAGATGCTTCATATAAAAATTGCACCACAATCAATCAACCTTCAAACTGACACGTGGAACTTGAACCCTTCCTATAATACCTTACTAACTCATTTAAGACCATTTTAATCATTCAAATTTCCTTGTCTTCTCTACAAATTACCCAATCACACCCCCTCTTTAGTCCAAACTCCTATCCTCGCTTTTCCCGCCGCTGCCATATCCTTCCTTCTCCTCCGATTACCTGTGCTTATAACTACTTTTCACATACTTAAAAAATTTTAACTGATAGTTGCGACCTAACTTTGGAACATACAACATCTGGTTCCATCTCAGTTTTATACAATATATAATTTTTTGGAATTGGCTCTTGATATAATCGCAACCATATAGAAAATATCTCTTTGATTGAATAATCGCCATTCTCGTTTCTTTTTCAAAATTTGACTTTCTCTTCATCAAGGTATGGCGTCCTCCACGTTTTCTTTACTCTACCAAACAAATAATATTGTCATAAGCACATTCGAATAATTTCTCCTTAGATATTCTTTTAAATAAATACTCACCTTGCTCTATACTCAACCATTCCATTCAATTTAGACTTTGCTGATCTTATTATACTAATATTTACAGCACCATCATTATTATATACATTTAACTATAATTGTTCCAATTTTACTTTTATAATTTATAACCCTTTCACATTTATTGGCAAATTTATAATTGATAACTTTCAGTAATAAACCTGAAGAGGGCTCACATGAGAGCCGAAACGTTGTAATAAATAAGGAATACTTTTCCTGCATATTACACCACACAACATCTGGGTATTATTCATTGCTCGTAAGACCAACCACTCTACGATTAACTAATTTATTTGTGAATTTTAAAAAAAATGGGATACTTTGCAATCTTCTGGAGGGCGATGTGGCTTTTCTGGCAATTTTAATAAATGCGGATTTTCTCGCAGTCTTTTGATATATATGCTTGAATGCCAAGCATTGCGGTTTTTTGGTACACAAGTTTTGGTTGTCTTTGGTTCCGATTTTGATAAAGTGCGATCGCATTCTGAAAGATGTCCACGTTTTCTAACTATTTGTAATTATTTATAACCCATAGATTTGCGTGATCGTGCGGGAGGTTGTCGTCGTGGACTATCAAGGTAGAGTGAATGTCGATCTTCCATACCTGCATGACTTCTAGTGATTATAGGATCTGCCCGATTTTATAAAAAGTCTACAATATCAGTTTTATTTATCCTAAATCCCGACTCTTTTGGAAACAAATCGGAGTTTTATCGGCGTTTCCAAAGATTAAGTTATTCAGAAGACTAATTTTCGCTCGATTAAAATGATTTAGCCTTAACAAATCCTTTAGTTCCATGACCTGATTTTTAGTTTCCTTGGAATCTTTTAGTATATAATTATTTTTTAACACTAAACACTCATGTTTTTCATGATTCCCATTTTTATTTTTACCTACATTTATCGCATCAGTTTCGCGTGGATTTAAAGCATAAGCCATCATTTTCACAACGCATTCTTTGACATTTTTAACTCTTGAATAAGCTTTATCGGTTTCGTGGTTTTTTATTAACTCTTCCGCACCGAGATTTTTGTTTTTAATTCTTAACCCTTTCGCTCCGAATGTCGGATATATCCGTCATCCACATGATAACCCGTGGAGCCGAGCGCCGGATATATCCGACATCCGCATAATAGTCCCCTAGAGACGAACGTTGGGTATATCCGGCATACGCGATGCGACGCTCTTAATCTGGCAATAATCGCGATCTAGTTTTTGAATAACAGCGCCTTTTGTGACCGTCGCTTAAATTAATAAATCATACATCTCAAATCATATTCTACCTTCATTTTTTTTTATTATTATTAACCCTTTCCCGCCGAGCGCCGCATATATGCGGCATCTACTCGACGATCTGTGGGTACGGGTATGCCACATATACGCAGTATCGTCAGAATGCAACGGGACGTCAAGGTAGACCCGCTGATAATCCGACGAGATTAACCGACAAGCATTTTCCTACATTTTGTAAGCCGAAAAACAGAAGATGGAGATGTGTAATTTGTAGCAAAAATGATAAAAGAACGGTTTCGCGGTATCAGTGCATATTTTCGCGCACTGTGCATATTTTTGGCGCGAGTTTCCGTTCAGTGACGGTACTTCGGCGGACAGGGCTGCCGTAGCGAAAGGGTTAAATAAGATATAAACTCTTTACAATTTTCTGGCTTTATCAGATACAAATTTTTGGACAATTATGTCTCATGTATCTTTCTTTCATCATTTGGTTCAGAGTGTGAATTCCTGCGTCACATTCCAGGTGATTGTCGTCGTAATTATTGATTGCGCGATGCTCTACCATAAAGTCGGATCTCACTGCATGGAAAGCCGTTACGCATCCTAAAATGCTTATGTTGACCAATCCTAAGGTGGTAACTTCACGTGCCGTTATATCACGGAGCTTCAATATCTCATCCCTAATTATGGTAATGAGTTCCCATCACGCGTTCTTTAACCATATTAGGCTTTGACCCACTGTCTACTATAAACATTGAGGAGGTCCTAAGATCCCCCCTCACTACTTATTTTCACTGTCGGCACATAGCCTTTATGTGCGAGATGAATAAGGACACTACGAGAATTTACGACTTCTATTCCCTTTTTAAACGTTTCATGAACTTCTGTTTTTCTTTTGTTTTTCTTTCCATAAATTATATTTCTCGATTTATTTTAACCTTTTAATTCAAATTCTTGTGTTTAATTCCTATCTCTTTTGTCATGGGCTTACCTTTTTTATCACATTTTTTCGTAATCTCTGTAAAATATTTATCATACCTTTCTGATTTAGTTCATCGAAGGGTGTTTTGGACGTTCGGTCATTTCCGCGTCAGAAACGTTCGATTGAGCGCGTCGAATTTCGTTTCCCGAATTCGTAGAAATTTCGTACTCTTTACTCTTGTTTTCATCTTTGTCTTCGTCCACGATATAAGTATTACAAACCGTACATTGTTGATGATTAACGCGTTTATCTGCTCTATCACCCGGAGGATCGACAATTTCAGCTATGTTACGAGGAAAACGAGTAAGAGATTCACACGAAAAATATAGAGATCGTTGATCTATATTTGCGTCCCAGAATTCCAGAATCTATTTTTCGAAACATGCGAATGGTTTTGCTGTCGATAATTTCAATTGCTCTGTATGTAAGTGTCTGGAGGATACCGATCATGATTTCGAGGTTAATGTTATTGTCTCGGATATAAATTGTAATCGCAAGGAGCGAAGACATTGTGTCGGCTATTTGGAGTATGCGAATATTCAATACTATTATAACGATTTTGATAAAAGGTTTGTGGCCTAGAGTAATATCGTTCATCATATGTATTATTGCTTATAAAACATACGACCAACAATTACTTATAATATGACGGATCTTGTTACAGATCTGGCATCTCAACGATTCTGACTGTATGGATTTTACTGATGCATATTTTTCGCGATTAATATGTGATCCTAACACTATTCGACGCATATTGCTGATCGTTTCTTATTCCTTTTTTGCACCGATGGCACGATTTATATTTTCTCTAAGCTATCTATAATATTTTCCTCAGTTATATCCCTAAAACTGGAAGATACCGTTTTGCTCCTTCGTCTTTCCGCGTCGAAGATTCATTTGCCTATTTCTTTTACTCTGATCTTGTAAGTAATAACTTTTTTTTCTGGTTCTTGGTAAATATACGTTCATTTTTCTTCCCTTCTAAACTGTTTCTCACGGTCCGTAAATGTTTTGAAGATATTCTACAACTTCATTCATTGTATTGAAGTGAAACCCTAATATCGCGCGATGGGCATCTCCGCGTAATTTGTTTTGCATTCATTTGATGAGATTTTTTCCAAAGTTAGTGTGATCATATTTAGTGTTTCTTCGTATTTTTCCGAAATATACAAAAGCCATATTTTCTTCGTCGTATACTGGAATGACGTCTAGAGCGTATTCGATGCGATGATAGATTATATTGTTACGTGCACCGTCCCTACGTCCCCTATGAAAGGGGAGACACAGAGACCAAACAATATAAGTTATCGACACCGGGCGGCTGCGAGTCAAAGCCGCGAAACAGTACCCCAATCATAGCAGGAAACGGAGAGAAGATCCGCGAAGCATTAACTTTTGACATCACAAATTCTGAGAACCCCGAACCCAAACCGAAATCTAAGACGCATGAGATAGAGAGTCAGACCATGCCATCGTCATTTTTTCCATTAAGAAGGCGTAGAACCTTATCCCTATATAACAGGGTACTTTTGACTGCGGCGCATTCGGAACCCAACAGCGTTAAATTCTCTTTCATAATCGGAAAGGTTTTCTCCACCTAATAGTGGATATCACGATGTTTGTGGATTGCCTGAAGCGCACTCGACTGTGTATCGGAGAATGCACAAGTGTCTGAAACCAAACCGATCTGTCCTGACTGAAAGTCATCTCCGAAAAGGCTGAGGTGCACTCGACTGCGTATCGGTGTAACCGAGAGGACCACCGGGCAGTTTGATGAGAAATAGTTTCAAACGTAAATCTCGAAGTGGACAGAAGCTCAACCTCAAAACATTTTATTTCAACTTAGAATCTTCAATAAAATCTTTTGTTTTAAAAGAAGGCTTTACTGTTCTAGAGGATTTTTCCCAACCTCCTATATCCACCCCAGAACCATTCATCGAACATCCTTACGGTGATTTCGTCAAAGAATTCACCGAATCCCTCAGAAAATTCGCCCAAGATTAATAAAATCGCCTCATCCCAAGGGAATGTCGCGTAGGCACGTTTGACTCAAAAACTATTAATCGCGGATAACTCGTGACATAAACTTGGTGATAGCAGTCACGGATAGTCCGTGACATAAATTTGGTGACAGCAGTGGGATCCGAGAGGCATTAAATCGTAAAAGATTAAGAAAGGTGAAATTCGAGGAATAAAGATAAAAAGGGGTGGACGAACACACAAGCGGAACAAGGACACCAACATCATGCGCCGCACACGCAACAAGAATTTTTGGCAGGCCTGGTGGAGTCCTATCGGGAATTAAGAAGCCAACGCAGGGAGAATGAGGAGCTAAGGTCACAACTAAACCAAAGAACCGTACAAACTATAGATGAAGTAAATCCCCTATATAATATTTCATCCTATCGAGATGCATTGGACGCAACTCCGGTTTACGACGGCGTGAGCATGGCTTTCGTATATTTCGCCGAAGGATACGAAGAAGCATTGAATATGGTCCGCCAGTCTCAGAGGAAAATCTGGTAAAATCGGCACGAAATAAATTACGCGGGAATGCCCATCGCGCGATATTAGGTGTCCAATTTCGGACAATGAACGAATTTTTAGAATATCTTAGGAATATCTACGGTCCACGCGAAACTGTGTTCGAAGCTCAGGGTAAATTAGGATACATATGCCAGAAACCGGAAGAAATTGTCATAACATACGCGAACAGAGTGAAAGAAATAGGGAAACGAATCATCGACGCGGAGAAACGTCGAAGCAAAACGGTATCCGCGAGCTTTAGGGAAGTAAATGAGGAAAATCTAGTAAGTAGCTTCGTGCGGGGATTAAAACCGGAGATCGCGAACAAAGTCGCGCAATGTGGGACGTTAAACGAAACTACAAATCGCGCTATTGACGTGGAGAAAGAATTAGAAATAATTAAAAATATCTGGCGGGTAACTTTGGGGCACACGGGAAATCACGAGCGATCCGCGACGGTTAGAAATATCCAACCAGAACCACCTAAGTGTCAGATTTGCAACAAGATCGGCCACATCGCAATAAATTGTTGGCATTATTCGCGAAACTCGTCCGGGAACTCCAGACAAAATGATCGATATCAGCCTAGGCCGCGAAATTATTCTCAGTACAACCGAAATGAACAACCGCGGAGAATGCGACAGGCGACCTTTGATGATTCGCGAAACTATAGCCAGAATTCGTGTCCCATGAATGCGCCTAGGCAATATAATCAATACCCCACGCACACTCAACCGCAGAATAATGAGAATTCGAGATCTAAGGAGGTGGTAATAAATATTACCAAGAAGCCTCGGAAAAATGCGGTAGAGTAGACGAAGTCGCGACAGTGAGAAGGGGAAGTAAAAATGAAAGTCTAAATAATAAAGTCGAAATCGACCACAAAAGCGCGAAACAAGATATACACCGAGGGAATAACATAAGGTATAACAATGAATTTATGGAGGAAGAAAAGAAAATTAGAGACCACGAGACGTGTAAAAGGGAAATAAAGTTAGACGACGAGGAATTACTTTGGGAAAATAAAATAACTAAAGAAAGAGAAATTAAGGGAGAGTTAAACAAAAACGAAGATAGATCAAACAGGGAAAAGAAACGCTTGAAAATTCGGGATGTCGTGATTCATCTCACGCAGGGAGGCTATGTGCCCACGATTAAAATAAACAGCGAGGATCTTAGGACTACCTCAATGTTTATGACAGACAGCGGGTCAGGTCCCAATCTGGTTAAAGAATACGCTATAGCGGCTCCTACTACCATAAAGTGGCATAACGGCGCATCAGGTTACCACCTTAGGGCAGGTCATGATTAGCATCTTAGGACGCGAAACGCCTTTCCACGCAGTAGCCAACGATTTCCCAATTCCCCAGACCGGAATCTTAGGATCCGAATTTTTGGTAGAACGCCGTGCGGAAATTAGTTATAACAGAAACCAGTTGGAATGGGACGACGAAGCACCTTTCGAGACAGAGGATGAGTTGACAATACCCGCCAGATCGTATTCCCAAATGTTTGTTAAAGTAGCTAATCCCGAAATTCAGGAAGGGTACGTGCCGCGAATAAAAATAGAAGACGGGATATTTTGTGGGGAAGCCCTAGTAACGATAGGAAAAGACAAAAAGGGGCATTTAGGGGTACCACCGACCACGACGTAAGAATTAAAATCCCCGTACTGAAAATTCGAGAGTTCGAAGTATTAAATGAAAAGGAAAATGAGGCATCAGCGACGCGGTAAATCGGTAAAGGGAAAAACCGTGATAAAATAACAGATTCAAAGGAAATTAGAGAACGGGTAACGGTAATAAAAAAGTTATTACGCATAGAACACCTCAACCAGGAGGAAATGGATAGCGTAGACGAGTTAATTTGGGGGTACGCGGACAGATTTCACCTACCGGGAGAACCGCTAGGGCACACCGCGACCGCTACGCATCAAATTCAAACTACGGACGGAACCCCAGTAAATGCTCGGCGATACCGTCTTCCACCCGTGCACAAGGAAGAAATACACCGTCAAGTGCAGGAGTTATTAAATACAGACGTAATAGAGGAATTCAAATCACCGTACAATTCCCCCGTGAAGCCCAAGAAGCCAGACTCGCGAGGAAAGAAACGATGGCGTATGGTGCTAGATTTTCGCGCGTTAAATGAAAAGACTATAGGAGACGCGTATCCGCTGCCCCAAATTACGAAAATACTAGACTAACTTGGCAGAGCAAAATATTTTTCAGTATTCGATTTGGCTTCGGGTTTTCAGCAGATAAGAATGGATTCGAGCGACGTACATAAGACAGCTTTTTCGACCCCTTTCGGCTATCACGAATTTAAAAGAATGCCATTCGGATTGAAAAACGCGCCCTCAACCTTCCAAAGACTAATGGACAGAGTATTGACGGGGATGTAGGGACACGAGATATTTGTTTATCTAGATGATATAGTGTTATATGCCAGCTCGTTAAGAGAACACGAAGCTAAATTCCAGAAGTTAATGCAATGTTTACGGGACGTCAACCTCAAATTACAGCCAGGTAAATGTGAATTTTTAAAAAGAGAAGTAACGTACCTGGGTCATATAATCGCGAGAAACGGGGTTTAACCAAACCCAGACAAACTCGTAGCAGTAAAAAATTTTTCGACACCCAAAAATCCAAAAAATATTAAACGATTCTTAGGACTCGCCGGTTATTATCGTCGTTTCGTACAACATTTTTCCAAAATCGCGAAACCACTTACAGACTTATTAAAAAAAGAAAACGTCACATTCCTGTGGCATGATAAACAACAAACCGCGTTCGACGAACTAACAAACATATTGTGTAAACGACCCAGTTTACAATACCTAGATTTTAGTAAACCTTTTTTAGTCACTGCTGACGCATCAGGATACGCTATAGGAACAGTTTTAAGCCAAGATCCGATAGGTAATGATCTTCCGATTGCTTATGCTTCTCGCACTTTGAATGACGCCGAGCAAAATTATTCTACAATTGAAAAGGAATCTCTGACAATCGTTTACGCAGTACAGCATTTTGGCCCCTACTTATATGGCAGAAAATTCACGCTTGTCACAGATCACCGACCCTTAGTATGGATGCACAATGTTAAGGACCCCACACCGCATCTTGTTAGATGGAGATTGAAATTAGCTGAATACGAGTATGAAATTATGTACAAGGCGGGAAAAATGAACGTAAATGCCGTCGCCTTGTCCCGGAACCCTGTAGGACCGATAGAAATCCATTCATATCCCGTAACGACTAGGAGTCATGATCGATGGAGAGATCGATATTCGCCATATTTCGAGCGACCGCGTACTGAGTCACCCTCTCCTTCCCGTGGCGACCCTGACACAGAGCGAGCGGAGTCAGTTTGGCGATGCGACGTATCTTCAAAACAAGATCACGTTGCGCCAGATAGGGAGCCGATAGTAACGAGAAACCGCGCGCGTGCATCAAACACCGACCAAGATGTATTAAGAGAGGACCTCCCACCAAGGACTCGTAGACCGCGCCCGACACTTTACGAATTGTGGCGTCACTACGCTCATGGAAGACAGGAAACGGGCCTTAAGGCGCCGTGAGTTGTCTCCCCGACCGTCAAAAGGACGAGAGGGCGGAAGAGGTTCGCACGTAAGCGACGAAAAAACAAAACATGTGCGCCTTCGACGCTTTAGCTCGGCTTCGCTCCCAAAAACCGCGACGTCAACGGGCAGTAGCCTAAGACTGCCCGTTGAAAATGAACGGATGGTCCGAGCAACAGCCAGTCGTGGCACTATTTCATCTAACCGTTACTCGGTGTCCAGGCGACTTGTTCCTATCACGGAAAATCGGGCTGCTCGCTTAGGGCAAGTTTGTTGAAAGCGTGTGAGTTGTGCCACTGCGATTCATTGTAAAAGTGGCAAAAGTGAAGTGATCTCTTGCGAGGGGACGTTTGTGAGCGCTCTGCGGTAAGCCAGCCAAGATAACGTCGTCCGCGGCGACCAACCAGTAACATAGCGTCGGCTGCTGTGACCAACCAGTAACATAACGCCAGTTGCAGCGACTACCCTGAAACATAGCGTCGGCCGCGGCGACCGTCTAAGATAGCGTCGGTTCCGCCGACCATCTTGTACGATAGCGTCGGTTCCGCCGACCATCTTGTACGATAGCGGCGGTTCCGCCGACCATCTGGTGCGATAGCGTCGGTTACGTGATCGGGTGCGCCGCCCAACATAAACCGACCAATTGTAAAGCAATAAAAAAGGTTTTTTATGGCGGTCTGGCTTTTCCCCTTAAATTGACGTGAGCTTATTTTCCTTCCATATACAAAAAAATTAATTGCTTAACTTAACTAAACTACCATACCACCTAAGGTGTAAAGTCATAACAAAACATGGTGCCTCCTGTGAGGTTGTGAATTCTTCGCACCTCAAGCTCTTGTGTGAACGATTGGCGCATTCGATTCGTGATTTGCGCGGTATACGAATGTGGTCGTGCGCGCGTCGGGCAATCGGGGCTAGTGTTCGGCTTCGTCACTAGCACGGGTTAGAGACTATAGTGCGAAAGAGACACTAACTCTAAAACACAGTCGCACAAGCAACAAGACCTTTGTTACAGCACATCAGGACGAGATTAAGAGATCGGCTGTGTCTACATATGCGCGCGATAAAGTGAAGACGGTTCAGCGATTGGCGTTTACAACAGCCTGCAGCAAGTTTTTGTTTATTTGTTCTTCCTCTTCTCTGTCTCGCTCTTTGCCCTCGTGACAGGTCTTGTTTGGTTCCATTATTCTGAAGGCACGTATCAAAATGAATGCTAAGAATAGGAAGCGTGTCGGATGCATTACGATCCAAGTCAGGGACTTCGAAACTCACATCCAACTTATCAGAGTTTTTAAAGGGTCCTAACCCAAACAAATCCAATGCTAAGCGGAGAAGCGACAGTTTAGCAAAACTGTATGATGAATACTGTGAATGCCATAGGGAGCTAGTGCAAGTACAGCCCAATCATCCGGTGCTGGATAGTCACAGATCCATCGTGGCTGAGTACTTTGCTGTGATAGGAGCAGTGGACGAGCTGGTCCTGAATGCAGAACGAGTTGACAATCCCACGCTCAATACCAGCCACAATATAATCTCGGAGAGACTCGAACATCCATCTTTGCCAGTTATAAAACTCCCTTCTTTTAATGGAAACCATCTGGAGTGGCTCCCTTTCAAGAAAAAGTTTGTGGCACTGGTCCATTCACTTCCAAATGTGAGCGGTATGATAAAGTACATGCATTTGGAAAGTGCTCTTTCTGGCTCTGTGTTAGGGAAATTAGCTGACTTCCATGCCAGTAACGAAAATGACCCCAAGGCTGGGGCAGCTCTCTGCAAAGCCTATGATCAAAAGCGTCTTCTCAAAGACGTACATATCGATGCGTTGCTTGATCTCCCGAGGCTCTCTAAAGCCGATCCCGACAATCTCTCCACATTGATTGATTCAGCCCGTTTGCACCTCAACTTGCTGGAGCAGGTACACGAGAAGGTAAATGAAGTGGTCGTGGTTCGCATACTGGAGAGGTGTCTTTCTCCGAGTGTTTCCGCCAAATGGCAGGATAGGTTGGATGCAAACAGGAATCCCACCTTTGACGAGCTTTTTAAATTCATTCAGAACACCATTGTCATTTTGCGCTCATCAGACAAGACAGGATTTTTTGATTACAGGAATACTAGAAAGCGTCCAAGCGGAAAAGATGGTCAGAACGGTCTAGCAAAGGTTTCTAAGTCTAGCGCTCGGGCTCTTGCTACAACAGCGTCTGAGAGGTCTGCTAGTGCTGAGTCATTGAATTCAGCAATCGATGCTTGCCTTAAATGCAACGGTGGGCACCGTCTCTTTAGATGCCCAGGGTTCAACAAGTTAAAGAACCAAGAGCGGTATGATTTTGTCAAAAGCAGTAGGCTTTGTTTCAACTGTCTTCGCAAGCACCCATTCCCTTGTAGGAATAGAAAACATTGCAGATTGTGCAAAGGTAAGCATCATACCTTGGTGCACTTGGAAAGAACATCCAAACCAGAGATCTCGCACAAAAGGGAAAATAACACTGCTCATGGTGCATCGGAGGCCTCTGCCAGTAAAGAAGAGCAATTATGACTGGAGCGGCAATCCTACTCTTTAACAGCCCTCCCTGCTGATTCTCAGTTGATGACCACAGCTGTGGTTGAGTGTACAGAGAAAAGAGGGAATCGTCTCAAAGCACGGGCCCTCTTAGACTCTTGCTCCACTGTTAATCTAATGACTGAAAAATTTGCCAACTTGTTGAAGTTGTGCTTATTGCCTTACGCAGTCAACATTGGAACAGTGGACAGTCTATGCATTGTATCGAACCAGTATGTTAGAGCCTTATTCTTTTCCATTTGTAACAAAACTAAATACGATCTTTTCTTTTTAATAGTGCCTAACATAGCTGATTTCGTGCCAAATGAGACGTTTAGTTTAGTTTAGTAGACATCTGTTCCGCATTCCTAAAAATCTGAAATTAGCTGATCCTCAATTTCATGTACCAATGACGGTGGACATATTACTGGTATCTCGAAAAACGCTGTCCATTTTGGCGGTCGGACAGGTTAAAATTCAAAATGGAGAATCAGAGATAATCCTCCAAAAAACTGCGTTAGGATGGGTGGTGGCTGGAGGAACTGTAGATGTCTCTGGCTCTGTAAAAACGGCCTGTAACGTCGTCAAGTTGGACAAGCTCATCGAGCGTTTCTGGATTATCGAAGATTTCGATCATGAGCCAGTCCGATCTGTCACGGACTATCGCCCCGCTGTCACCAAAATTATATTACGGACTATCCGCGACCGTCGAATTTATGTCGCGGTTTCGCGTCTTCCCGATTTATTTATCGAGATTTTAAGTTAAAGATAATTACGGTTTCGGGTCAAGCGTATCTACGCGACCCTCCCCTGGGATGAGGCAGATTAATAGTCCCCCTCTATAGGCCCGCGTAACTTTCAAGTCACACGCTAATGTATCGACATTTTACCAAATAATTTTACTTTTTGCTTTTTCACAAGATGACGTATACGTTTTCATTATATAATATCTTTGAGATAATCAATAATAATAGTAATGACGGTTGGCAGCGTCGCCAATTTGAAAAATCAAAGTAAATGCATTGTATGCTGTATAATTTGCAATAAATAATTGTTGGGCGAAATTTGGAGGTTGAAAACGTTGGGCGAATTTTGGAGGTTGAAGAAGAATATCAACGAAATCTTATTCCACAATAAAGGCTTTTATTGTTTTCTCTAGTTTACTATAAAAATGTCTGGTCTTGGAAATCGGTCCGGCGCGCGTTTTTCGTTTAAGACGTTTACTCGTCAAACTGACAGAAACGTTTGGGGCCGCCGATACGCAAAATTAATGCGCCTCAAGCTTTCCGTAAACAATTCGAGTCAGGACGCGTAAGGGAATTCTTTCATTTCCTATGCGCAATGAATGCACTTCGGAACCTCCGGCTAACCCTTGTTACAAAACAGTTACTTAGAAAATCAGATTCTCCAGGGTTTTCGATGCGCAAGTGAATGCACCTTAGATTGCCCGGGATTGTCTGAAATTCCAGGTCCTTTCGATATTCAAAAGGTTTCGATACGCAAATTTAATGCGCCTCAGAAAACTCGAGGATATCTTAGGTTTCTGTATCCCCCGAA